>KV722378.1:0-155801 GCA_001687445.1 Obba rivulosa | reverse complement strand
CGTCGGTCAGGAGAAAGCGCACGTCGGGCGGGCGTGAGACAGTAGACGAAAATGGACAACAGCGGGCGGGCATCGGAAATGTCGGATGAGTGGCGGAGACGAGCGGAACGTCAGCCACCGGCAGCGCCATAGTGCCGAGCGGGAAAATGCCGGCGAGCACGGTAGCCAGCTGTGCAAAGCGCCAGGATATCTTCAGCTCACTCTTTGCGGGTAAGACGATAGCGCGGAACCCCATCTAATTAGAACGGTCACATGGTACGCTATTACACTCCTACTTAGGAAGCCGCCGTGGGATGATTAGGTGACTGCTCAGCCTCTGGACCTGCGCGCCGCGCCAGCTTTGAACGCACCTCTTGCTGGTGCAGACACGATCGTCGTTCAGCAAGTTGCATAGCTGTTCGCGCGAGTCTGACATACAGGCGGCGGGACAGGGCGGGAGCACATCAACGAATAATTCAGCGCCTCCACGATCGCCTTTCGTACTAACTTTGAGGCGAGGGTTCTGTCTGAATTTGTCATGCGTTGAGCCAGGCAGGCAAGCTGCTTGAGCTTGAGGGCGCTTATGAACTTCATCTCGGAACATGCAATATTAGCAATATTCCGCAAGGTCCAAGCTGATCATTTCTCTGATGATCTGTGGGCATACCAATGCGTTGGACTCGATTTTCGTTGATATGGAGTCTGCGCTTCTGCCATACCAGAGACCACTGCCTCCCCGTTGACTGCCTGAGCACGGCCCTACATACATTTCCAAACCTCTGTAGAGCTCCGAGGCTTGTCGCCGTCCTGATAACGAGCGCTACGCGTGTCGTTGCCGGCCGTACAACGACTGTGCGTCAAGGTACGTCCTCGTAGCAATGAATGATGTGGCGTGCTTGAGGCCTTCTCTCATGCGGGCGTTGCTTGTGTATAATTCCTAAGGATTTCCCATCGACGCGACCAGCTATAACGGAATGCTTTGCGAATTATAGCATGCCGTCGCGGCAGTAGCACAACAAGCTCGACTTGGAAGTCGCGCTGACGGTACGCATACATAGAGTGCTATCCCCAATGCTATCGCCGCCCTGGTGGTGCTCGCAACCTGACCGAGCGTATCGTCGTTGTCCTCGAGTCATCTGGGTGGCAGCAGGCAGCAGGTGATGCAGCAGTGAGAATGCTTATTCATGACTCGCTCACAGTGCGCTATGGGAGAGAGAAGTCGAGAAGATCGATGACGACGGAACGGGCAGCGGAACGCTTCATGCCCAGGTATAAAAAGGCCACTCTTCGAAGCTGCAGGCATTCACATCTCTCCCATTCTAATACCAATCGAAGTACACCAACTAGCCCGCACGTTTGAGATGAAGGTTATCATCCTCGGGTGAGTCGACTTGCAATCCCTCCCTTACACACTTCAACAGGCTGATTATGTCCTTCATAGTGCTTCTGGTTTCATTGGTTTACCCGCCGCTCAGGCACTCGTCCGTGCAGGACATGTCGTGTATGGTGTTACCCGCTCAGAGAGCAAGGCAAAGCTACTCGCAGCTGAAGAAAGTGGGTCAATCAACTGCGCGTAACCGGCCTCAGTGCAGGACATTGACTTCGTTAATCTGTCAGTCATCCCCCTTATTGGCAACTACGGCGACATTTCCGTCTGGAGCTATCTCATCCCCTCTCTCGATGCAGTCATCGATGCCGTCGGTGGTGCTGAGCTGAAGACGCTTTCTGATACGATCCTCACTGCGACGACCACGGCCGCGGAGCAGCTCCGTCCGACCCATGCGCCGAAGCTCACGTACATCTATACCTCTGGGACCTGGGTGCACGGTGATGACCGGAGGACGGTCAAGACCGACACCACCCCTATCACTTCTTGCATAGAGCTCGTCAGCTGGCGGCCGGAGCAGGAGCAGCGCGTCGTCAAGAGTCCGGTCCTCAACGGCATAGTCATCCGCCCGTCCCTGCTGTACGGACGCTCTGCCTCGCTGCTCGGATTTGCATTCAAGCACGCTTACGAGGGCAAGGCGGCATGGTTCGGCACTCCCGGTGGGAGGTTCGCGCTCATCCACACGGACGACCTGGCCGAGCTCTACCGCCTGGTTGCGGAGAAGTCGGCAACCGTCGGCGGCATGATCTTCGACGGGTCGAACGACGTCACCGAGAGCGTGGATGACTTTCTGCAGAAGCTCGTCGATGTCTCCGGCGCAAAGGGGTACGAGTACATCTCGCCAAGCAATCGTGGGTCTACCTCTCGTCAGTGTGTTCAGGGCTTGGCTGACAAATTGCAGTGTTTGAGACTGCGTTGTGCACGACTTGTATTCTTCGTCCGTATCTCGCACGTTCGTTGCTCGGGTGGCAGCCTCGCAAGGCTGGGCTGACGGATCATCTCGAAATTTACTACAACGCATGGAAAGCAAGCGAGGGGCTCGCGTGAGATTGCAGTCGACAGGATGGATTGTACGGGAGGAATAGCAACGTACGATCGTGTCGGGTATTGTGGTTCTTTGCATACAGGGTGACTTGTAGGTTCTGGTAGAGTGATACGTATAGGCGGATGGGCAAATTGTCAGCGCGAATTCGCATCTGGAGGACAATATGATGTTCTGACTTTACTCCAACTGAATATGTAACTGGATCGAGGCAAAAATTTGCGCGACTTTCTGGAGATGACCGACGCAGGGGTCGAACCTGCAATCTCCTGATTACAACCAAGTCGTAGTCAGACGCGATGCCATTTCGCCAGTCGGCCGTTACATTACAATGCGACGGAGCATAATAACTTGCGCGCACATTACTCACTCATAGCAGCGCAGATGAGTTTCTTGGAAAAGCAACCTCTGTACTCGATCACATCTCACCATGAGTCTCTCGTCTTTCCTGCTCGGCGCGGCGCGGGTCCAGAAACAAGATGTCATCGACAAGGAACTCGACAATCTCTTTCGTTCGACAGTATGTGGCTCCTATCTCTAATTCGGACGATATAATGTGTATTCACGCCCCCACCAAGCTCCCTGAGGCTGGTCCCTCCACTTCGTCTACCGAGAAGGTCGAGGTTGTCGCCGAGCCTGTCTCTGACGGGGCGAATGGAAAGAAGAGGAAACATACGGAGAACACCACATCCGCGAAAGCGAAGAAGTCAAGGATTGGAAAAGAAAGGGCTCAGGGTGAGTAAGATCCATTCGTAGAGGCTGTATGTACGCTAACTTCTGTGGACGGCCCTCAAGAGTCAACCGTCACAGTAGAACACCATGGAAAAGACCGGCAGAAGTCCCCCACGAAGTCCGCGAAACGTACTAAAGTCGTCGCTCCTCAGCCACCCAAGGACAGCGAGTCGTCTGAAGTCGACGCGCCGGTTAGCACAGTCCAACAATCAAGCGGGAAAGGTCACAAACGTGCGAAGCCCGCCTCGGTAGCGAACGAGGACTCCGAGGACGATTCGAGCTCTTCTGACAGCGAAGGCGACGCGCCTCAACTCGTCCATGAATCCGTCTCAAAAGGTGCCAAGAAAGGCGCAGGCCGCAAAAAGAAGAGATTCATTCCCGAGGATGAGACCCCTCAACGTCGGGATGCGCGCACCATCTTCGTGGGGAACGTTGCAATTGAGGTGGCGAAGAGCAGAGTGGGTCCAGATTCAGTCTCAGTGCTAGGATGCTGTGTCTCACCCACAACCTTACGTATACAGCCTTTGCAGAAGCAGCTTCAGAAACATATACTCTCTTTTGTGCCAACTGCAAAGATCGAATCTGTCCGCTTCCGCTCTATCGCCTTCAACAAGCCTACCGCCGCGCTCCCCTCCCTGGACGGAAGCACCAAGGCCCAAGACAAGAGTGCAAGCAACGAGAAAGCCAGCCGACAGCACGACCGTGAGCGCGCCGCCTCCTGGCGCGCGACGCACGGAGAGGACGAGCCCGAGCGCAAGATGGCGATGACCCCGAAGGAGAAGAAGCGTGTCGCGTTCATCAAGCACGAGCTGCACGACGGCGTCGACTCTGTCAACGCGTATGTCGTGTTCGCGCACCCCCCGCCTGTGGCGGAGGACCGTCCCGCGAACCTCCCGCCTCCGGCGCCCGTCATGGAACCGTACGAAGCCGCGCGGCTTGCGGCGGAGCGCTGCGACGGAAGTGAATTCATGGAGCGGACATTGCGGGTCGACCGGGTCGGCAAGGCCGACGAAAGTGGCACGCGGGAGCTCAAGATGGGTCTGGGGGACCCGAAGGCAACGGTCTTTGTGGGCAATCTGGACTTTGCGAGCAAGGAGCAGGATTTGCGGGTATTCTTTGAAGGGGTCGTCAGTGCGGAGAGGGGCCCGCCAACCGGCGAGGCGGACTCGGACGCGAGCGATGAGGAGGACGAGGAGAAGCCAAGAGATGAGCAGGGTGTTAAGCCGAAGAAGCCGAAGACGTGGGTGAAGCGGGTGCGCATCATCAGGGACAAGGATACGCTGCTTGGCAAGGGCTTCGCGTATGTCCAGTTTGCGGTATGTCGCTCCTACAGGACTTCCCCCTTAATTCAACTCATGAGGATGACATTGCGCCGGACAGGACCGGGAATGTGTCGACGAGATCATCGCGCTCGAGCCAGAGCATCTCAAGTTCGCAAAGCGCAAGCTCCGTGTGCAGCGTTGCAAGACCGTGCCCGGGAGCACCAAGGTCTCCAAGCCCACGAAGTCCGCCAAGCCCGACGCCGCACCTGCCTCCGCTGCGAAAGTGCGAAAGTCGTGGCCATCGCAGTCCGCACCTAAGGGCGACCCGGCTCTTGGTACGAAGATATCGCACCTGCCCAAGGACGAACGCAAGCGCGTCAAGGCGGCCGATGCTGATCGCGTGGCGCGCCGTATGGCTAAGAAAAAGGCGAAAGTGCTGGCGGAGAAAGGCGTGAAGGCGAGGCCGGACAGAGAGCGTGTGCGCAAGCCTCGCGGAGAGAAGAAGGGCTCGGCCGCGAAGAAGGATAAGCCTAAGAGAAGGGTGAGGAGTGGGACTGCTATAGAGAAGTTAAACACCAAGAAATAGGCCTATAGGTGGCGAACTCTACATAGGTCTCTAATCTATTCTCGCTGTCGTTGCATCTTTGGATCTATTGTTTCGGAGAGGGCAGTAAGGCATATGGCTTTACTACCGCTTGATTCAACGAATGCATTCCTGGCACGAATGAGGAAGCAGCGATAGCAAGAGCTTCCTGGAAGCGAGCGGATCTATTGATACAGTATCACAGGGAATAAATACAGGCCAGTAGGACCAAAATTGCTGGTAGCAGACAGGAATGATGGTATGCAACCTCAGCGCCCAAGATGAAGACCTGGAAACAAAACGCACGCGTAGATATCACTTCTTGGTCTTCACCTTCTTGCTGCTTCCCGCCTCTTTCTTGTCCTTGTCGTCGCTGGCCTGCTCGTTGTATAGTAAGCAACGTAGACTGCACAGAAGCCAGCATGCGACCGACCTTCCGCTTTGCTCCCGCACCTTTGCCCTTTCCCTTGGGTTTCTCGTCCTCCTTCTCTTTCTTTGGTGATTTGTGCTTGACAGAGAAGAATCCGTCTAGCCGGCCTTGTTGTTTTGAATTGAGGAACTTCGTGAGCTTTTCGGCGCCCTTGCGTACTCGCTCCTCGCTGGGTGAACAGGTTAGTGAGGCGAGAAAGGGAAATGTTAGGTGCACTTGCTTGAAGCCCTTCTCTCTCACTAGGAAATCAACCAAGCCATCGACGTCCGGACTCTTCCATTCGATCTGAAGGGTTGTATAAATATATTAGTATCCAACTCCTTGCATGACAGGTGATCTCGCGTACATCGACTTTATCTGCAGGCATAACGTCCGGCTTCTCGAAGACTTTCTTTGCCTCTTCCCAAGGCCATTCTTCAGGGATCTGGATACCACCTTTCTTCTTCTTTCCATCTTCCGCAGCTTCTTGTTTCTCGGCTGCCCTACCAGATGGGCGGAGGTGAGTGACGATGCAATTGAGAGAGAAAGATTTATATACTTCTCGCGCAGATGCTCGATGACTTCTCCTAGGCTCCCATGCTCCCTGATGAGCTTGAGAGCTGATTTGGGACCAATTCCCTTGATAGGCTCGAGGTAATCGCAACCGAGGAGAATACAGAGGTCGATGAACTATGGTTGCGTTAACATGCATTTCGACTAATCGTCATGGGCCATGTATCACCTGTGACATGTTCATTTCAAGACCTTCAAGGGCTTTCTGGAGGTTGATTTCGCTGATAGGCGTCTTTCGAGCCTCAGAGAAGGTGAGGTGCCGGAGGAGGATTGGCGAACCGAAAGTCAACGTATCCATATCTTCTGATCCTGCTGCATAAACCTATGGAGACGCACTGTTGAGCAAGTCCAAATAGTACGATAGCAGGCAGGACGCACTTTACCACCACGCGCTAGCTCGGCACATTGTGCCTCAGCTTCTGACGGAGCCTATGACAAGCACAGTGAGGGAACCGGCACGCCGTCATGGGGTATTGCGACGTACCACGACAAAGGGAATGCCCATCAGTGCTAGTAACCGCCGGCATTCCTCGTTGTGCTCCTTCGTGACTTTGACCGTCCTGCGACTGAATCTGTCTACGTCTTCCGCGGTACCTGCACAAACATTAGTATCGGACAATCTGGAAGGAGTATACAAAGAACTCACCTGTCTCTTTCGCCTCCTCTCCCTCCTCTTTGGCTTCTTCGCGACGTTCGAAGCGCTTCGACAACTAACATACCGAAACACCCATGACTCAACAGCGTCACCGAGGGTACGGAATTACATACCACTCCAGCCTTCAACTCTGGTGGCTTGCCATCGAACACATACGCAGGCTTAATGCCGTTTTCTACCATCCGTATTGTACGGTAGAAAAACCCCATGAGATGGCTAGATAGGAAGTACTCAGCGTATGTCGCGTTCAAGAGGGTCGAATTCACTCACCTGGTGGTTTCTCCTGCGTCATTTGTTAACAATTCTCCATCCTTTTGTCTGACGGCAATGAGAAACTGGTAGATTGACATGGACGCGTCGATCGCGACCTTACGTCCGAACAGCGTCTTGATGTCATGCTCCTGCTCGAGTGTTCAGTCTATCTCCCCTGTCCTCCACGATTATTTAGCGTACAGTAATAGCTTTTGGTGCATGCTCCGCAATGAGACTTGTGAGGCCTTTGATACCCATAATTGAGTGTTATATCTGTAGAGCCTGAGTAAGACGCGACCCCGGTGGCAGAACGAGACACGCGACAGCTCGGCGCGCTGCGTCATGCGTTCCGCGTCTCCGCGTGACGCAACGTGACCTTTAGGGCCAGGCGTGACCGACGCGTTCGTCACATCACTCCTCTTTTCGCCGAAAATCTTGTCAGTGAGCTGCATCGGTGATTCGGCATCAATGTTTGTGCGGCAACCTACACGCAGAACAAGCTCGAAACAGCCCTATAGGCCTCGTTTCTCGAGTCGCTGATCCGGATCTCAACTCGCGTAGAATGACCTCATCTTATTCCCCCAGCTACGAGGTGGCTGATGACAGCAGACCCATGAAGCGGCGGAAAACAACGCCAGAGACGTATGTTTCTGAGCATGAGCGTGAGTGAAGGTTTATAGTCGGAGAGAGTCATATTCACGTAGACAGACTCCAGATAGTCACACCCTTCGCCGCCAGGTCATATTGGAAGAAGTCGACCTCGAGATAGGCCTTAGGAAGAGACTGTCCGAAACAGTTCAGTCCAGATTGACTTGGGCCTTAGTACTCCAGGAGACTTTGAACAGAGAATTCCGATGTGCGTAACACATCTTTTAAACACCATACAGTGCTGACTATCTCCTAATAGCACAGGCCAGTGGATCGTTCGAGCTTCGCGACGCAGCCTTCGATGCTCTGGATGCAGTGGAGGAACCCTGCAGCATTCTGTGGGATAGAGAACCTCGACTCCCCACTCAACCCCCTATCATTCATGAAGCTCAACATATACCCTCTTCGACTACTAGACCGGATGATCTACCTGCTGCAGCATACATCTCACGTCCCAGCACAATTCGCACACGCGGCTTACCGCGAACGCCTCTGCAACCTGTCAAGAAGCTTTTATTCCTGCGTAATACCCATGCGGACCCACCAGAAGTCGTGAAGCTCGTGTGTCCAGACTGTTCGCGCTCTGATTTCTCCAATCTCCAAGGCCTCCTCAACCACTGCCGCATACGGCATAATCGCGAATATGGCAGCCACGATGAATGTATACGAAGTTGTGCCGTTCTAGTACCCGAGGAAGAGCGCGATTGGGTCATTGCAAACGGCATAGAGCTCGCTGGGGTCAATCTTCCGGGCTTAAGACGACTGTTCGAGATCGCTGTCGGCGCCGGAGGCTCCTCACTCGTTGGGGGCATTCAAGACAATTCGCGCGAACAGGAGAAGTCCAACACACTTGACGTTCAGCCTACCGAGACTGTCAAGCAAGAGCCGGAAAGGACGAGTACCCCAATCACAACAACTCTCGGCTATCATGAAGACACTCCTGCTCTCGCGCTGTTCCTCGGCAGAGCCCCGAAGAAGCGTGTCATCCATGTTCACGGCAATGAAGACGACGAGATCGACATCTTTGACCATGATGGCTCAGTGGCGGACAGGAAGCCACATGAGCCGCATTGGCACATGCGGCGCGCACATCGTAACATTGCTCGTCCCGGCTTAGACATTTCCTTGGAAGTACCAGAAGTCTTGGACGAGCTTGCAGCCCCTCCTGCCGACGCAGTTCCGGGGTACGCCCTCAATAGTTCAGTTACTCCAGTTGAGACCCTGCCTGCGACAGCAACACCACCAGGGTCCGCCCGTATCGCCGGGACGAGATTTCATATTATTGCGCGCGTTACTATAGCAGATACTAGCCGCTGGATAACCCCGGGTAAGTAATGCATCACTGTTCATAGGGCCCTGCGGATTGACGCGTAGTCCCGGCAGCTCGCCGACCTCAATCGCAGCCACATCATACCCACCAATGGCGACTTGCCGTCTCATCCCCTTCATACGTGAGTGCGAAGCTCGATGACTATGCAAGTGGAGAGCGCTCACGACTTGTGTGCAGAGCCTGCATATCACATCGGTCCTCCAGAAATTGACGATCACATGCGTGACAGATCCTCCCCCCTCGACCATGAACGAGCCTGTCGTCATCACTGACCCGCCCTTTGCCGTCACTAGTACGACTGACAAGCCTTTCCTGGCGAAGCTGACCTTCACATGGGCCGGAGATACAAATCCGCCCACGGACGTCGAGCATTGGGTAGAGGTAGGAGGCAGGTAACCTCACTCTGAAATTACATGTGTTGATTTTCTGTATCTTCGCTCCGCATGTGATAGCTCGACCCAATGCATACTGGGTACCCTGTCCTTGGAGAAGAACAGGTTCTCGATATTGAGCTAGACAGGAACACCGAACTTCTTCCTGTTCGCGACACAGGAAAGGTTGTCACATGGGATGCACACCTTCTCAGCTCCGGCGAAGTGCATGACGTGCCGGTTCATACCCAAAGTGGCGAAAATAGCGCTGAACCCGGTAAGTCTCCGGCATTTGACAGATGCCCTTGTCAACCCCTGCTGATCCTTGTTCCTTGTATCAACGTCTGATTTTCTTCCAATATAGATTATGCTATGGCGCTGAAGTCTCTCCTTCCACAATTTCCAATGACCCTAAGAGGTATCTATTTATGTCTTGTGCGCGGAAATTTATTTCTGATTCCATGTGTCGCTGTCGAAGATGTCAAAGGGCGTGTGCAGTCTCAGCCACCGTATACACTGGTGTCCAATCCCAACCATTTCCGCAAAATGGTCGTAGGCCGCCGAAAGGCGATCGAGGTTAGTTCGCTGTCAGAAATTTTCGCCGCTGCGTGCTCCGTTCTCAACATTTCACAGGTCAGCCGCGCAAGGGCGTTGCGCGATGCATACGAGCAGTATGTGACCTCGCACCCTAGAAGAGAGACTTTCATCCCCCTTAGCACCGCTGATGTCTACCATTGGCTGGAGGATGAAGGCCTCTTTCCCCGCGCTGCTGGAAGCGGTGCTGCGGACGCCACCGAACGCAAGAAGCGTCGCGTGCAAGAGACTGATTTGGCTGCTGCCGTCTCTGAAGTTTTCTGTCGCAGATGCGGCCTGCATCGGCAGTATCATCCGACAACGGTCAAGAGCGAGGTGTCTGACCCTGTTCCTGCAGCGGGGGCGGTCTCAGCGCAATCGGTGTTCATTGGGGTCTCTGATAATCCGACAGCCTGCATGAGTTTCAGCATTGAAGATACGAAGCTACCGCTGTTCGATGCAAACCAATTAATGTTTCGACAACTGTCATCTGCGGCAGCGCAAAATGCGCCATACGGACTCTCTCCAACTGTCTTTGCTGCGCGCCGGCCTTCACCCGCAGCGCTGCAATACTCCTCGCGGGACCTGGTGGCGAGCGCGGACCCCAGGGTCATCATTGCCATACGCTCACTTCTCACTGCCACGGGCTTGGTCCGGCGATCGGACGGGATTCCGTCGTTCATTGATCCAAGCCATCTATCCGATCTCTCACAGCTACCCAGATCAGCGACGGAAGATGCACTGGCGACCCACGCTCTCCTTGCACTGCTCACGCGATGCATGGTGCGGTTGCTCGTGCGTGGCGGGCTGGACACTATTCGACGCGACGAGGAGGCCGTACGAGGGCACATACGACCGAGGCGCAGAGTTGTCGAGCAGGTCCGACGCGTGCTGTCGCCGTCCCACGTGCTGCGCGGCCTGACGCTGAACGCCCAGCGCCGGCTTGCTGACAGTGCGGCTCTTCTGCTTCTCGCGCGCTTGGGCCTCCCGCGCGTGGGGGACACCATGCGTGACCGAGACCCTTCCTCACGAGCCGATGAGAACGTGGAGCAGCCTCGTGCCTCAAGTGCATCCGTGGGGGATTCGAGCCTCGTTGCTGTGAAGACTGAGGAGAATGACAGTGTTAGACTGTTTGCATCTACGTAGACTGCATACTGCTGCAATAGATGGTTGACCTCAGTTGCGCGTTGAGTAGCCTTTGGTGGGGCCGATGGAAGTCGTGACGCGGGCGGACAGTTTCTCGGATGCGTACGCATGGCTACGAGGGTCGCGATATCGCATCGAGGTGAGATCTGTACCTAGTTTGAATCTCGGATATCATCGTCCCCAAGACGGATGAAAGAACGGCCCGGGGAGCTTGGCTGAACGTGGCCAGGACAAAATTCTGTTCGCACCTGGCCGCGCTCATTTACTCCGTTCTAGACAGGAAATCACCGCTGAGCATGCGCGCAGGCGCCAGTCTAGTTTCTCTCTTCTCCGTCCATTCAAGAGTCTCGTGTACCACACCGCGCGCGAGTCGGTCTACCCACTCCTTTCCTCCCCTCGTTCTTTCTCTCCGCCACCGGCGGGTCTCGCCATGTCTTTCTTCAACAGAGACACTACCTTTGGCGCCACCTTCATTGGTTTCGCGGTCTCGAGCGTGTAAGTATATCCCGAGCTCCGCTGCCGCCATTCAGCGCGATTAACAACCCGATAGCTGCTTTGGTGTCTTGAGTACGCAGGCGTTCACATACCTGAAGCGTTACCCACTGGACAGGCCGTTTTATAAGGCTCTGGTGAATATATATATTCACTGCGATGTTGTCTAAGAAATACTCAGTGCCATGCCCCCCTCAGGTTGCTGCGCTATGGTACGACCTTACATCACTATCCTCTGTTCATGATCTTAATCCGCGCTCAAGGGTCTTGGAGTGCATCGACCAAGCATTCATCGCACACGCGATCTACTTCTACGTTGTAACGTGTGTATCTCTGTCACCGCTGAAGATCACCAGTTGAAGCAACCTTTCAGAAACTGGGGGAACTTCCTCATTGTGCAACGTCGTGCTGTATGGTGAGCGGTATCTTCTGCTATATCATTCAGACATGTTTTGACAACGTACGCACAGGACGCTCATTGTGAGTCAGAGCATTTGACTTTCTCGTCAGTTGACTAACTCTGAGCACAGATGCAAGTGGCGCTCGGGGTAGGCGACGCTTGTTTACTGTTTTCCACATCAGTGTCTGATGCTATTTTGGCAGGCTATTTCGGGTGCAATTGTCAAGTCCTGTTTTGCCATGCGTGTATGGCGATGTGGGTATCCATCTTCACGCATATGAAAATCTTCTCAAACGTAGCGCAGTCAGCAATTGCAATGTATTCGTGACCGGGCTCATCGTGCGTTAGAAAGCAGCATGCAATCGACATAATGTACTTAGTGCAACTCTTTGATAGATGGTCTTGACACTGGCACAACTGGGTATGCTTTTCTCCTCTGCTCTTGATTGTATGTGCATCTAATGTGCATCCTTACCAGCATGGGCGTTTGGTACGTGACAGTCATTTATGTTGCAAGACAGAATTGACCCGATATCATTCATTTAGTCTACACTGTCAAAGCGTATGTTCGTTCCGTTCTTCGGATCATGCAAATGCACTGACGCACATTTTCAGCTTCCAACTTCCGGATCTTGCCCACGTCGATGATATCAAGGCATGTTCCTTGCATCTCGAATAGAGGACGTCTGGTTTATTGACTTTGTCCGTAGGTCGTTGGTAGTCTGTCACTTGGACTGGGAGTCGCGACAGATATTGTTACAGCCGCAGCGTTGTGCTACTTCTTGCGTAAGCTGCGCACAGGATACTCGCAGTAAGGCTGGCACTTCTCAAGCTCTCAGAGTAGATGCTGAAAACAATTTCATAGGGACGATTCCCTTGTGAACACGCTTACTCTGTACGCCGTGAATACGGGAATTCTTACAAGGTACATAATTATACCATATTGTTTTTTCATGTCGTCTCATTGCCTGTGTGTTACACAGTGCCGTTAGCTTGTGCACTTTGATCCTGGTATGTCGTCACCTGGTGTATCGTGAGAGGTCACTTGAATTCAGCGCATCCTAGTATGATCTCATGCCAGACAACTTCATTTTCATGGCGTTCTACTTCGTACTCAGCAAATGTAAGTCCTTGCAGTTTGCACCACGTAACCTTGGGCTGACCTTCATGGTCAGTATACGCAAACTCTTTCCTCGCGACGTATGTCTCCAGGCAACGGCCGACTATTTTTCCACGTCTGATCGCACCTGACTTCCCCAGCTTGAACACGCGCAAGATTGTGCGCGGTCGCGGCACAGACGGCGAACATACCACGATGCCGACGTTCCTGATGGTCGGGAAGGTTACGAGGCAGGAAGAAAACTACGACCCAGGGGCAACCACGGTGCGTATCCAACCTCCGTGATGCGCCGCGATGCTTGCTGAGCGGCATGAAGGGTTCTCATGTCGAGGTTGCTGTACAGCGAGAAGTATCAATCAGAACGGAAACCGTGAGTTACGACTCGTTCTGTACGTGACACAAAGTTGATAGATTAAGATCAACTCCATCCAGAAGCAGGACTACGCTTCTGGCTGGTAAAATGGTCTGCGATGACATCTCCTTTTCCTTATTCGTATTTCGTGTGCAATATCTGTATCAGCCTAGCCTAACCCCACCATTTGCGACGCCACCTAACTGCTTCACCGACCTTACTGCCTTTGCTTTCACCTCCCCTACTATGTCATTCGTTTCCTCTGCGCCATGAGTTCCAACTTCGCCGTGTATTGATGCAATATTTCTTTGACCGTGTATCTGTATGGACGGAGGGAGTCCTCTGACGTAGTAATCAACTTAGCTAGAAATATGGGGTAGGGGTCGGATGTCGAAATTATACTCAGAGAGTGTTTCCAGTACCCAAGATTCGTATCGTCTAAAGCAGAAGGACCAGCCAAGAGTGTTCAGGGGTAACAATGCGAGTGCTGCTATAGCATCCGGGAAGGATAATCCGGCCATTGTCCTCGTCGGACTTGCCGGACTAGGTTTGCCCAGACGATCCGGACGCTTTTGAGCATAATTAAGTTACGTAGTTGGAGGCCGTTTGACGTCGGCTATTCCGCGATATTCATTCACCAGGGCCAGGCTGCCAGCACCGAGGACATGGCTCGCGATATTGGCAGGACGCCGCGTAAGTATCGTCCTGGACGTAGGATAGCAGCGCATAGCGACCGAGTCGAATTGTACGTATTCGGAAGTGCACTGGGAATGGCCTCACACTGGGGTGCACATCCTGCCATCAGAGACTAGAGTCAGCAGATGGCCAATACGCAACGCAACGGACTCTGGAGCAGGATGTGCCCCAATCATAGCAGATTCAGCAGGCACGGATGAACCCGGGAGTACGCTCGGACTTTCAATGCGTATTTTCCTCAATTTCAGATCTAGATAACTTTGGACGAGGGTCAAACATTCAACGGCTGCAATCAAACGCGTGGAAGGCTCGTCTCTCTCACAGACCAAGAATCATCACAGCTCAAAGTATTGCCTGCTTAAGATCCAAGGTCGTCTGAAGAAGACATATTCTGTGGAGCTGAGGCAACAATTGCATGAAGATTTATGCCTTCGCAATGAAGGACACGCTTATTGATGTTTCTTCTCTACGTTCAATCAAATGGCAGTGATGTGACAATTTGATGAACATATCCTACAATTCGAAGCTCGAAATCTTCCGCTCGCAAAGAGACAACACGAGCTCCCTAGTCAGCGAAGGCAGAGCTATATATGCTATATATGGTAGATTAGGTCGGCTAACGATTTATGATCGCTTATGCAGCTCAACACAGCCCTCTAAGGGACAGACAACCACTGCATTGTCATATGCCGACCTAGTGTAAAAGTCCGTCGATATCATGACCATTGTGTATGACCTTTCTCTAGACGATCTTGGAGATACCTTTAGAGTCGACATATCCTCATCTGCCACCCCATGCCGGTACCGCCTCGTTGACAGTGCCCAATTTGTCAACCAGAGGAAATTGCGTATCAACGAGTTCTCCGAGTTCCCTTCTGTCCAATATTCGACAATATCGTATGTCTGGCGCGGTAGGCCGGACCCAGCCAGACAAAGTCGCAAAGTCTTCAGCGTTGCAGGTGCTGAGGAGGCAGATCCCATCGCCGTCGATGTTCTTCGCCATGCATGTACAGCTTCCATCCAGCAAAACATCTCATACATCTGGCTCGACCGGTTATGCATCATGCAGACGGACAAGACGGACAAGCATTGGCAGATCCGAGAGATGTATCGCATATACCAGTCGTGCGCCCAGTGCATCGTTTTACCTGGCGGCCTCCTTCGATTGGTTCCGCTATCGGAGGAGACAGACTGGATACACCGCGGATGGACGTTGCAGGAAGCCATCGTCCCGAAGAACGTGGTGGTGTTATATGTGTGGGAGTCTGGCTCAGGCCAGTTTCTACCCGACAGTGGGAATGGACTACCACCGAACGGAGGACGTATAACTCCCGTCATTCCAAGGGAGTCCGCGATCACTGAATTATCGTGGATTATCGATGGTTGCGTCGTTGGGGGTTTCTTTGTGACTACGCCAAAGGTTTACGATACCACGGAGATGACTCCCGATAAAAGGCGCGAATGCAAGATCCTCGGTGCTCGCACGCCTAACCTCGCCGCGTTGGCGGCAGCCACGAGCGAGTATCTCAGCGACGACGCAAGGCACCATTCGATATGGCAATGCGCACTCATGCGTACATCTTCTCGCCCGATCGACATGGTCTTCAGTATCATGGGTCTCTTCGGGGTAAACCTCGACCCACATGCATACGGCGAGAACGACAGAATGGGCGCGACAATTGCTCTTGCCAAAGCAATTTTACAACGAGGAGACATTGCAAGCTGGCTCGGCATAGCGTTTCGTATTTCGCCTTCGTCACAACTATCCATATTCCCGGAATTTCCGCAGACGAGTGTGGCAGGCAAAGCCATCGTGCGCACAAGTGGAGGATTTCGAGAAGTGATGGAATTGATGGACATCGAGTATCCCAGTGAGGGGCCCAGTTTACAGTCCAGGATGCCGACTGGGAGCATGGACGATTCCGGTTATTTCCGTTTCCGCGCACGATGTGCCCCTGCAGTACGGATCGCCGGCAGAGAGATACATACAACTGCACCTCACAAATCCGGCGAAGAAGTCACCAGGGTTCATGCATATGCGGCAGACGGTTCTGAATGGGACATATATACGACAGGTTCAGAAGACATAGATCCTCTAACGTTCGCGGTCTTCCTTGGGTGGTTTGACCCTTACTATCCCGGAGTCACCCCAAAGTATGACAAGAATACCAAGGTCATGTTTGTGGAAGAGCACGCACCCATGCGGTATCATGCGTGTTCATTCGCATCGTTGACATTTACTATCCATGCCTGGGTCGCGACATGGGGAGAGCGAGAGTTCTGCGTCGGCGGAATTCAGAAACCACAGATGCCAGTTGGATGATGATGAACGGAAGTAATATGTAGGTCATACACACACAGTGTTGCACATGAAACTAAGCTTGGGCATACTATACAATGATCGGTCGGGCATAGAGCATGAGCGTATAAAACATGCTTAAAAGGTGAGCAATCGAAGGCTGCAGTAGTACTTACCAATAAGGGTATTCGGACGAGACGTCAAGAACATCGAAGACCGGCTTGGCTGTCAGACCATGGAGAGATAGGCGTACGAAGAGTAGCTAAGGGCGATGGGCGCCAGCTTCGTGCTCTGCAGGATCCCGGCACAAAGCTGGCGCCCGTTCAGCTCTATCTCACACCGTGGCACACTGGCACCGCGGTCACAGCCCAACGTCCCAATCCGGTACATGTTGACTACAGCAACGCTGGCAGCCCACTATAAAACTTTCAGGAAAGGCGTTCAGACCCAATCCAAGGTCTCCTGCAGGCAACGCGACCGGCACTTCGTGTTTATGACTCAAACGTCTCAGCTTCGTACCATGCATGAAGACTTGCCACGAGTGGCCAAGTAAGGGTTTTGTCGCCAGCAGTTCCCCGAGTTTGCAGAGCATCTGTGCAGACCTAAAACTCGCGACTCACTACATGGTCTCTTGGGGGCGGCTTTCATTGTCACTGTTCCTCTCGACAACTTTGACTGTCGACTTGGTGACGCAAGGTGTCTGCCGCTCATGGCGGCGTTTCTCTTGCACTGGGGAATGCGAAATCTCGGTGCACTTGATGGAAGCCACATTTGGACTGAGCGCTAAACGCTGACCACAAATTTGATCACGCTCTCGGGCTGAAGCCGCGAATGCAAACTCCGGATTGCTTCTAGTGCCACTCTCATGCAGCTTTGAGTAAATATGTTCATTCTGGTGCAATTCTCCACCATCTTTTGGAGATACTGACGTACCATCCGTCATAGAGGACTCCATGTGGCCTCTGGAAAGCAGTCACGAACTCATCTGGTTCGGCTGGTTATGCTCTTCCATGTTAGTTGGACATAATACCGATTCACTCCTGGATGGCGACTGGCCATGGAGGTTGATTGTGGACATGATGACCATCCATGTGATGTCTAACTGATTGCATCGGTCGGTGGTCCAACCCGGCCGATGTAGCTGTGCTCATTTTGTCTCAACGAAGCCTGGGTATATAACAGTGAAGCGGGCTCCCAACGCCCCTCAGTTTCGACCTTGATATCTGCTCACAATGTCTAATACTGGCTACTTCCTGGAGATTGAGAAGTGTCTCGGCGAGAAGAACGAGTCCAGCTATATTGTCAAACTGAAGCCCGAGGTAGACAAGTCTGTACACCTTGGTCAGCTTCGGCAGCGTCTCGGCCAGAACAGCTCAATCACTCACGAGTACGATTCCGGTTTTCTCAACGCATATGCCGGCAAGTTCAACGAGGAGATACTCAACCATCTGCGAGCCTCAACGGATGTGGAGAGTATCTCTGAGGTGAGGATTGTTACGCAAAAGTGTTCTCACGAATAGAACTAACAAAAATATATCAGGATCCCATCGTTCGCGCGTTTCAACAACAGTGATTCAATCCTTTGTGCTCAGTTGTATGCTGGCTAACATATCACATGTCATTTGACAGGTACAACGCGCCCTGGGGCCTCCAGAGGATTAGCCAGAGGGCCCCTCTGACGAACCAGAACGCCTTTGATGTCAACTTCACATACACATACGATGCTAGCGCGGGATCTGGAATCGATATCTATGTTCTGGGTGAGTCTTTTCTACTTACTTCGATCCATATCAATGACTTGTATCTGTCAGACACCGGTGTCCTCACCTCCCACGTACGTGTAATGTCGTCCAAGGAAAGGGTGTGCGATTTGACAAGGTGTTGTATCAAAGACCGAATTCTTTGGACGTGCCAAGTGGGGTTGGACTGCTCCCGGGCTACCGGTAGATTTCCTCGGTAGCTAACGTTGTTGTCTGTGGAGCTGACCATGTAATAGTCGCAAGATGACAACGGTCATGGCACAGGAGTGGCTGCGGTGGCGCTCGGCACCTACTACGGTGTTGCCAAGGGTGCAAACCTCATTGCTGTAAAAGTTTTGGATTTTGCAGGGTGCGCTGCATTCATATGTCACATGTGTCGTAGTTCACACTGACCTGGAACCAGCACGGGATCTACAAGCAATATGTATGGCAGTTACAGTGCAAAACTCAATTGAACTGAATTATTTGATCCTGTCCAGCATCTCGGGTATGGAGTATGTCTGGAATACTGCCCGTGCTTCGGGCAGACCATCTATCGCCAACATGAGTCTCGGCGGACCTGGAAACACCTCCGAGGATTCTGCCGTACTTTCGGTAATGCTCAGTTAATAACCAGCAGGTGCATAATTCTGATCTCTACTGCACACAGTTGGCACAGGCTGGAATTCACGTAGTCGCTGCGGCTGGCAATTCCAATGTGAGTCAGTTCTCGGTGAATGCATGACTGCCTCGAAAGCTGACCACTTGATAGGTCGATGCGGGTAATATCAGTCCCGCCCGCTCTGACTACTGTACCACTGTCGGTGCTTCGACTATACAAGATAGGAAATGGGGTGACTCCAACTACGGAGCTGTCCTCGATGTTTTTGCACCCGGAGAGAATATCCTCACTGCCTCAAAGGATAGCACAACCGAGACGCAATGGGCTAATGGAACGTCCTTCGCTGCTCCGCATGTATGTCATTACTCACGGTCCCTTTTCCGATGTTCTCAATGACTGAGCTTTCCCTCCTACAATCAGGTCAGCGGGATTATCGCTTGCTTCATTTCCTCGCTCGGCAATAAATCGCCCGCAGACATGACTGTTTTCGTGAGGGACGTCGCAGTGCAGAATGTCCTGTCAGGTGTTCGTGAGTATTGCTCAAAGTGTTAGCAGCGCGAGATCTCAGCTTATGACTTCTCTTCTAGCTCTGGGTACGCCGAACCTTCTCGAAAACAATGGTCAGTGATGAAGAGAAGCCAATAGGCTTCGAACTACCGAGCAATGTCTAAGAGAACCTTTGTATACTCATGTCCTGAATCGAGTCGCATATCTCCCACCTTTGTCTGTCCATTTTTCCTTTACAAACCGAAATATGATATCTCTGCGAAGCTATATGATACACGATCCTCTTTTGTCCGACCTATATCATTTCATAAATACAAGCATTACCCTTGGGATGTAGTAAATCTACTGTCGGCAGTCTTGCGCTACGGTGGACCCACAGACATTGTCCCATCCTCGTTCAATACTACCGTGCCACCAGATTCGTTCTCGATCGATTCCCCCTCCTTCGAATTCTTTGTAATGAAGTGATCCAATATCGTAGGAGCCTGATTGTTAGCTCCCTTTGCGCTCTGCAGCGCCTTCGGCTTCCGCTGCGCAGGAGGCTGAGGAGCGGACCACGGGATTATCTCTGGGTGAGAGTGGGTGAGCTGCTAGGAGGTTGCATCATGGGTATGATCCTACCTTCTAGAAAGATATATTCGCTAGCCCTTCTCACAAGGGCGGCTGAATGCGGTATTTGTCATGACTTGTGCGTAGAATGGCAAATGCGGTGCACATACCTACGTCGCGGTGAATGATAGTTGCTCGTCCTTCTCTCTCCGCTGCTCTCTGTGTGGCAGCAGCTAGGCGTTTCGTGAACTCTTCTGTTGCCAGGGAGATTAGATGAACGACTTCTTTGGGTATCCTCGGTAACTCCTGCAACCACAGCGTAAGACATTCTACGTGCATCAGCGGTTGTAGAACCTACCTCATCCGCTTTGAGCACCTTATGCACCCTGGAATATGGGAGTAGGGATTTCCCGGGCTGTCTTATCAGGACGCTCGCCTCGCCTTTCGGTTTTCTCGCATTCGCTTTAGGAGCGTCATCCTCCTTCTGCGGTTCCACGTCTTCTCCATGATCAAAGGCGATTTGCTGGGGCACAGATCCCAGAGCATCCGACATTGGCACATCGTCAGATTGGGCCGTCTCAACTGGAGGGATCAGGGTCTCGCTATCTGACATATCAGTAGATATTACCGGCTAAGCCTCAAGAAGATAAGAAGAGTAAAGTATGCGCAAAGTGTCAAGAGTACGCAATGCGCTGAGGAGCAACGGTGGCGGCCGCAAGGTCGACGCGATCGCGTGCGACACGCGAGGAGACGCGACTTGTCACGCACATCACGTCGTGACTGCTAGTGCGTGACGAGAGACGCGGACTCAGGTTTCTCGCCCTCCTCATTCTGTGCGCTCTCTTTGCCGTCCAGAATAGGGTCTCAATATAACGAACTCCTTATATGTTGAGGTCATTGATCAAGTTATATCTAATGGATCCTATGACAGCATCCTGGCTCTTACCCCGATGCAAGCACCCGTCACAAACGCGCGCGGATCTTCTGCACAAGACTCGTGGCCTCCTCATCATCCAACTCGTTTCTAGCTTCCCACTCTCTTTGATGCATCTCTTTCTCCGTAAGGGGTCTCGTCCTTCTGTCAGACTTGTCAGACTTGCTCAGTGTGCTTGCGAGGTGACTGCCCGTCGTGTGCGAAGGAGCAGGAATGATGTGGTAATGTACCTATATAATTCCAGCAAATCTCGATCAGTCATTCATACACTCTCGTATGAACATCATGCACACATGAGGTACAGCTTGTGCGTATTCTTGGTTGCAAACAACATTCAGGGCCGTATTGTCCAGTGCTTGACGTGATGAATAAGTCGAATATGATTTATCCTGAGCTCTACTGAACACACCTTCGGCCAGGGCATGAGAGACTTTCGTAACCGCAATGCCTCCTGCTGCAGCAAATTCTATCGGCAGCTCCGAGACCCTTGAGCAGTGGATCTTCGGTATAACCAGCGTATGGCCTGTCCGGAGAGGTAGAATGTCTGTGGAGTGGCATCAGATTAGGTGTTAGCCACTACTAGAGACGTTGCTTGGACGCAATATCTGCGCACCTAGAATTGCAATGACTTTGTCATCTTCATAGACCCGAAAAGCAGGGGTTTCTCCCTTAATTATGCGACAGAATATACAGTCAGGATCCGACTTCCATGATGTCGGTATCTGACGACCTTCATGTGCTTGAATCATGAAAGAGGTCATATCGTAATCTAAATGATGTGATTCACAAACAGGCAATTTATGTCACCGTTAGTATGAAAGAGAGGGCGATACAGGTCTGAGACAGTGGCAACACTGCGAGAACGATGACGGTCACTCCTGCTCGTCGACACCGTTGGCGCCAACGTCGGGTCAGCTCAAATAATACGAGTCCACGCGACTACTGACATCACAACACTCACACCTCTATTGCACAAGTGCTTTCTCTCAAAAGTAAAGCACCATGTCGCGCGGTAGCCGGGAGCCAATAACAGGCATCCTGAAGGGTTCTATGAGGGACAACTATTCTGAACACGGAGTGGGCGAGGTAAGTTTATGTCACTGAGATATACAGTCTATGGCTGATTTTCTACAACACGAGTCTAGTACTACAAGAAAGTCGGTGCTACATACCGTAACCCTCACTTTCCTGGAATACGAAGCTGCATATTCCTGTGGCTGAACCGGTGTGGTGCTACCTTTCACGATATCTGGACAAGTTAGTGAATTGAAGAAAGGTGGTGGCAGATGGAACGCCAGAAATCACCTTCGGACCCCTGGATAGCGTTTGACATGGCTTGCGGTACGTCTATATCAGTGGTTTGACATGGGGCTGTGGTTCACTGAATACAGGTCGGATACAGGCAGGTAATTCTGGATTCATGCAGCATTGGACTTACCCTCACGCCATACTCCACCTACAGCGGGGAGGCAACTTTGTCGATTCTAGAGTGGTGGCAGCTCGGCCGAATCTCATACGAACAGGAGCAAAAAGATACAGAACTTAATCCTTCTCCGAACGATGCAGGCGCTATCCGTCCCCGCCGTCCAAAAGTGAAATCCGTCACTCCCCCGCCCCTGGACTCAACTGCTCCTCGACCGGTTGTGATAGCTACTGATCCGGTGGGATCTCCGAATCCTTCACCTGCGAGGATCACTCAATTGTTATATTGCACTAGTATACGGCGGACGCGTATCACTCGAGGACAGCACTACAATGTGCTTCCCTGTGCTTCAAAGACATTGCAGAGGGCTCCTTTCCAAGCCTACCGCCTTCATTACAGAGTACGACTCTTAGCTGACGTCGAAAAGATGCTCTGAGTAATCTCATTCTTTCAGCGAGCGATGAACCGTCCAAACTTGACATGGTTGTGTGCTCCTTCGCCCTACATCTCGTGGAGTCGCCTTCAGAGCTCTTCGCTTTGCTATGGGAGTTGAGGTAAGTACATCGGATCTGTACTCGCTGCATGTTGGCCGGCGCTGACTTAGTATATCAGCACCAAGGCTCGTTGGCTGATTATCATTGCTCCACATAAAAAACCAGACGTATGTCCTTTGATCTAACATATAGACTTTCCGTTCCGGTGGGAGACTGACCATCTAGCGTCGTAGATCAAAGACGGTTGGGGCTGGTGCAAGTGGGACGTTGATGCATGGCAAGAGTCTCGGATATCCGATTCTCAGGGAGAATTCTTGCAGGAAAGGTGTGTGCGATTGAATCGCCTGTGAACGACTCTCAGCAACCGGACTTCGCAGGGTACATTGCCGTGTCTATCGCAGTCTGAATATATGATTTCACGTCATGCCCGGACACATATGCCGAGGAAGGGCTCGTCGTTTCGTCCGCACGGCTGACTCAGAGCAGTCTCGTCTCAGTAAGCGTCTCAGTACGTTCATCCCAGCACGGATCTATGAAGTCTACTGTGACAGCACAAAGGCACATGCATTTTATCCGTACAAACTCCGAGCTATCCAACCCAATACAGCTGCTGCGGTTGCGCTGCCCGCCAGTGCCAGTGCGAGGTCGCGTTCAGAAGTCAGCAATGGCGGTGTCCGTTTGTGCTGCCGCTCAGGCTGCGTTGCGACTTCAGCATTTATCCGCGCGAGATCCTCGCTCGGGAGATGGTTCGCATAATACTGCCCCTCCAGAATATCCGCAAGCAACTTGTCTTGCCTGTCAAGTCGCTGGACGAGCTCCGTCGTCTTCGCATCGAGGACAGCGACGTTCTCCGCAGACATCTGCTCGACCTTCCGCTCGAACGTCTGCGCGAGCCGCCGCCGCTTCCACGGCTCGACCAGGATGATCGCCAGGACGAACACGAGCACGTTGAGCCCCATAGCTGCGAGCGAGCCGTACGTGGACGCGCTGCGAATCTTGTCGGACCACGCCTGCTCCTCGTGATACCGGTTGAGGATGACTCGCATGAGCTCGCTGAACTCCCGCTCGACCGCGTCCTCACACTGGGCGGCGACCTCTTTCGCGCGCATCTCCGCCTGCTCGTAGACGTGGTCCTGGCGGACAAGTGCCGTGAATCGGCTGACATCCTCGTCCGTCCAATGAGATTTGCGCTGTAGCAGGTCGTTGACCTCGCGCTGCGAAGATGCTCGCTGAAGGACGGCTTTGTCGTAGGCTTCCTTTGCCTCCCGGGCCGCTTGACGAGTAGCGTGGATACGTGCCTCTGATGTACGATGAGATGAGACCCTGTAAGATGTAGAATATCGCTTACCCTGTTCGACGACCCGCCTCTTCAACGCCTCAATCTCCCCATATCCCGTCACCTTGTTGAGCTCGCTGCCCAAATGAGAGAACGTTGTAGCGACTCTCGCGGTCCAATCGTCCGCACGCTGGCGCAGCTGCAGACTTGCATGCTCGGACCAACTCCGCAGTCGCTCCTTCACCGCTTCCAGCTGTAGCTGGCTGGCATCCTGAGGCTCCCTAGCAGGCTGTTGGGGTTGCTGCTGCTCCGCAGGAGGTTCTGCATTCTGTCGCTGCTCCTCCGATTCCTTCGGTGAATTTGGCGGGTGGTTATGAGATGATGACAGTCGGAGCTGAGTCGGGAAGGCGGAAGGAGTAGCGCGAGGTGAGGATCGATATGCAAACCCTGGTCCCAGAACCGAGCGTTTTGGTAGTCGCAGAGCCGTCCTGAGCATTCTTCGCTAATCGTAGGCAGTCGGAAGGTGCCAGAGGCAGTCGAGAGCTGTCTGAGACGTTGTCGGCCTTACTGCCGAGAACAGCGCTCGTCCGAACCGCAAAGCCGCAGCTCTGCGATTTCGGCTGCGTGATGCACTCCGAAATTGCAGATGATGAACGGGGAGTTTGTGGGGAGTTCAGAAACATGGAGAGACGAAAACTGCATTGACAGAAAACTATGTAACCGTACATGATTCTAGTGGTGACGATGGTTGCAGATCAATGCAAATTATTACTCTAGTGGCTTTGGTAAAGTCGTCATCGGCAAACACCCGCATCTCATACAACCCGAAGATGCACGGTAAACGGGATAAAACATATGGCATCCAGAACTAATGAGAATTCCATTGTCCGCAAATACTTATGACCACCTAGAGCTTAGCTCCAGACGTCCGACAGCATGCGACTCCTCTCCTTCAGCAGCTTGACCTCCGCGACGCCCTCGACCTCCGCAGTGCCGCCTTTCGCCTCACCGAGGATCTTGCAGAGCGTCTCCTCAACGGCCTTGCTCATACTCTTCGCGTCACCACAGATATAAATGTAGCCCTTGCCATTGAGGATCGCGTCCGCAACGAGCTCGTGGTCTTCCCAGAGCAGGTCCTGCACGTAGATCTTGCTGCCGTCGGGCTTGAAGTTCTCACGCGAGAACGCGTTGCGCATCGTGAACTTGCCGTGCAGCTCTTTACTGTAGTCCGCCCACTCGTCGCTGTATAGGAAGTCCGTGTCGGACCGGCGGCAACCAAAGTAGAGACGAATGTTGCCCCAGTCGGCCAGGCCCTCGGGTCCGTTCTTCTCAATGGTGCGACGAGCCATCGCGACACGCTCCTGCACGAAACCACGGAAAGGAGCGACACCCTAACGAGAGCGATTCAGAATCGGAGATCCTCGGGAGAAGGAATGGGCTTACAGTTCCTGGACCAATCATGATAACGGGACTCTTCGGGTTGGTCGGCAGCCTGAAGGTGGAACGCCTGACATGGATGGGTGCCTTGTAGACGGTCTCCTGCTTGTATGCGCCACGGGGTCCTTCGATAGCGTAACTGGGCATGGTCACAAGCGCAGGCCGGGTGCTCTGAGCGTCGTTGAGCAGCGCGACATTCTCGCCGTTTGCAGCAAATTTCAGGTTGAGTAGGAAATTCGAGCCGACGCCGTAGACCCAGTGGCTCTTCACGCGTTCGCTGGGAACCGCCTCGTAGGTCAAGACAACGACTGTGATGTGAATCGAGTTCGGGTGCAACTTAGGGCTGGAGGAGATCGAGTAGTACCGAGGCTGAAGACGGGGAATGGATGAAACGATGATGTCGAACGGAATGCTCCACGCGGCCGTGTTCTCCGGTGTGGGAGCAGCAGAGGTGTCATTGCCAGCGGCCAACTGGAGGATTTCACCCAGCTTGAGACAGCCGTTCGCGACAACCTGATGGTACTCGTCCTTATTTGAGTTGAGAGACTTGAGGAACGCCTCTGCCTCGGGAGTGGGTGCGAACTTCGAAAGTACACCAAGGATCTGACGACCAGCAACGGCGCTGATATCGATGTAGTTGCGAAGCACCGTGACGTACGTGGTCGGGACAGGGAAGGGAACCTTGGCCAACGCGGGGTCGAGGGACTCGATGTTGATGACGGTATCCTTCTTGTTGTAGAGGCCGAGAGCGCAGAGGAGACGGTCAACCTCGACTTCGGGGTTCGAAGGCCAGACACCGACGTGATCACCGTGCTGGTATGTAATACCAGAGCCCTCGATGTTGAGTTCCACGTGAATACAGTTACGGTCAGCGTTCGGGCTGAACAGCTCCCGTGCTACAGAAATCGGCGCCGGGTAGGGATTCTTTGCATCGTGAATACCCTTCGATTTGGTGAGAGCACGGGCCGAAAGCTCGCCTAAAGAAGCCATGAGCGTCTACAGTTCATAGACTGAAAACAAATTTGCACATACCAAGGTAGACTTTCTCCGGAGGATGGTCAACGGCCTCCGTGACGGCGAAGTCTGGGCTGTCGCCGCCCTGGCCTTCCTCCACGTTCATGATCTTGGCGAACGCCTCCCACATGCCATCCTTCCATTCTAGATAGTCCTCTTCCATGCTCTTATCGTCGTCACCCTCACCCCTCTCGCCGATGCGGATGGCACCCATCTTCTCCAGATCCCTGTCGACGTTCTTCGAGATGAGATTGTAGTGTTCGTACGTCCTGTTACCGAGTCCGAAAACGACGTATTTCAAGCCGGGCAACTTGTGCTCGCCATTGGTGAACACGAAAGAGTCGTCGGAAAGATTCTGGCAGAGAGTAACGGCGTTATCGGTGGGCTCCCCCTCGCCATAGGTAGCCATGACGAAGAATACACAGCTGTCCTCCGGGACCTGGTCCAGGTTCTCAAAGTCGTACTCCTCCGGGTCGCAGACCAGGGAGGCCAAGCCAAACTTGCTCTTCGCCTCCTTAGCCAGGCGGATGGCGTACTCCTCCGCAGTGCCAGTTTGTGAGCCATAGAAGATGACGATGCGTTTTTTCTAAGTGATCCGCGTGAGAAGCCGACACGAGGCGTGATCGAAGCAGCACATACGCTCTCTTTCATCTTCGCGACGAAATCGCGGGGGTTACCACCACCATTAGATGCTTTCGAGGCCGTAACGGGCACCGCCTTGGGCTTTGATGCAGCGAACAATTGGTCCTTGAAGAGGTATACCGCAGCGAGAATCACGCCTAAGGCGAGGACGAGAACGTCCGAAGAGGGCGTGACCGCCATGACCGATGACAAACGAGGGCCGAGGGAGGTAGGAAAGGGGGAAGGAGGGTGTCTAGATAGTACACGAGATGGAGGAAATTGGGGACACCCACGCCTTGAAGTAAGGCCATATGTATCACGATCAAGCGCTTATGTAATCCCCCTTGCCAAACCGACGCGTCCGCTCGGGGCGGTGAGCGTTTTGCGCAGCCCGAAGGCCCCTCAGCTCGACTATTCTCTGCAGCATAAGCCCCATGACTTTCCGGGCCCGCTTTTTCCATCGTCTACTTCTCTGCAAACTCTGTGCGGACTCTGCGCAAACTTTGTGCGGACTCTGCGCAAACTCTGGGTGGGCCGATGCAGCAGGCCGAGGACTTGGCGCTACGCTGCGCATGAAACTCACAAGCAACCCTGGGTTTCCGTCCGACTGGGGATTGACTGCTGGTCTGCACTGCGTGGAACCGTCATCGGCGTCGGTGCCTCGGTGCATCACCATCCGTGATCTATCACGGTTTTGAAGTATCCATATCCGAGGCCGGGAGAGCTGCCCGCGCTCATCTGCGGTGGGGTTTCTGTTGTCTTCTCTGCCTCCTTGAGAGCTTGACCCTGTGTATCCCGTCCGTATCTCTCCATGAATCTTGTGGCAGTACTGCCCGTGGCTTTCGAAGCTCGAATCTCTCAATGCCTTGTATGTTGTCGTTGATTTCGCATCGCCTTGGCCGGATCCCCATACGGGCGCCAATACGATCCTACGCAACTCCTCAGCGTGTACCGTCCGCAAATCCAATATATCTCGGATGACATCCACTTTGTGCTCGAGCTGGAGAGCTGTCAGCATTGAAACACGTGTATCATCATGGATGTCATCCCAGATCCCCTCTAGGAACGTCATCACAACGGCCATGCCTTCAGAGGTTCATATCGCATAGTGCTAGACCAGTGAACGTTGACCGGGATATCCCCTATCTCCCCAGCGCGTACTTCACACCCCCATCCCCCACTGCAATCTCAGATAAGCTTTCGCGACCCGTGAACTTGTACTGTCACTAGGGAGGCGCCCTCAAGGAGATCCATCGCCTTCTATCACCATAGCGAACACATCTAGGTGCCTTAGTGCATCGTTCATGCACATGAGACAGACGTTTGACTTCGGGCCGTGCTGTGCCACGCTCAGGCAACGCGAGGGTTCAAAAGCGGCGACAATCCCGCCTAGAATCATCCCCGTGGCGGTGCTGGTGCTTTGCAAATCGCTTCTGATCTTCTCTAAGAAGCCAAATAACCATCGGTATCGCAGTCCCCACCACGGGCTCATCCATGGCGCGAACTCAACAATATATCTCATTATCGAAACCTTGAGATAGGTTCCGGAAACCGGCTTGCGCTTCTACAAGAAGAGAGTATCTGAGACAGGCAACCCTTGGGAAAAGTCAGATTGCTTTGACGGCTTCGCTATTATTGCTTATCCCTGTCTCCGCACTGTATTGGACATCATCCCGAAGGCCTTCTCGTGTGGTATCCACGTTTCTCTTGCCTAATCATACCACTGATATCTCGTTCACAGCGGAATTCCACTCACCATCGGGACTCGTTACCCATTGATCCACGGTCCATAGTCTCAAAAAGGGATCATATCTCACTCGCCGACTTACCCCGAATCTTTGGCCCCGGTAGGGCCTCCGTACTATTGCCTGCGACAGGCGATGGATCGGTATATGCCTCAACACCATGTCAGCGCTTCCAGTGTGCAGGACCAATCCTCCTATCTATGCGACACACACTGTAAGCCGGCACCACATGGAACATTGTGTCGCGGGGAAGTCTCCGATACTGGACGAGGCACACTCCGACGAGATCAATCCGGCCACCCACCACTATCTGACAGTCACGGAACTCCTGTTCCAACTCAGCGACGGTTCTGCATACCCCGGATATTCCAGACTCAACGCGCCGACCTCTCGTCACTATTTCCCGTCCTCTCCGGTCTCTTCTCGAATTGCGAGGTGTTATGCACATACCAGCAGTTCAGCTTCCTGAGAGGAGAAGAGGTGTATATCATAGCAGAACGTTTACTTCACGTATGGTAGAGCTTTCGCACGCCTGCCGTGGAAGAAGCGTACGAGGTAAAAGGCGCAATTCTTCTGTACTGGACTAGCTAATTATCTGTGGACGAGGAGCATGCACGGAGAATGTGTAGCGCCGTTTCCAGTTGACACAGCCGGCATGCCCGCCAAATCGGCCCTGAACAGAAGTAGCTGTACGGTCGATCAACTGCGTCGGAGGCTGGATGCTGCCGTGCGCACAAAAAGACCCGCAGTCACAGGATTCTGTATTCCTATCTCGTACTTTTGACTTGAAATTTCGGATTGCAAAATTTTTACCCCTGGAAGTCCAGGCCAGCAGTCCTTGGCGGTGACTACTGCTCGCCTCTGAAGCGGTTGGGAACCGTTTTCTTCGTAAGGCTGTCGCGCTCTTGGGCAGCTTTATTCCTTTGCGCTTCATGAATCGCCAGAGACATACAGGGCCGGACGGCAGATGCGCCCCGCGGCGAACATTATTCTGCACCTCGTCTGGATCCGCCCTAGCCAACTGTCTCATGACTGGAGTGTTCAACGACATCGGCCAATCGCGATAGATGAGGTACGAAAGCGTTTGACAGATGCACTAACAGTGTAAGTCGCGGCCAGCAGGTTCGCCGAATCCCGATACTGCGCTCAACTCGGCTTAGCGCTGCGCACGACACGGACTGCGTCGGAATCGCGCGCGATGTGTGGCCAAATTGCGCACATGTGGTCGCAAAGCACCACTGCGCTCTGATGCTGTATGTGAATTTCATTCTGCCAGAGGCCAGCGTGGACGGCGGATGCTCGGCATGGTGGAGCGCCCATGTGTGGGCAGGCACGTGCGCGACGCATTTGGACGTATGGGTGCAGTCTGTTCTTTCATGAGCTTGAGCTTGTGCGAAGCGTTCCGCCGTATAATGACCGCCGCATCCCATCTCCTGTGATCTCACGTCCATTCCATGCATCTGCCACTTCACATCTTTGACACCTCTTGATGCTCGGGTCGGCATACACCCGGCCTAAGATACTGCAAGATCTCACGTTGCACTTACTTAGTCCGTTGGAATACCCTCCTTGGCGTCACACCGGTGCTCAATAATTTCAGGAATACACTATGAAGGGGCCCTGTAGAACGCCAAGTGTGGCCGATGCGCGTGAAATGTCTATGCATTATTGTCGACAGTTTCGCATTTTTATTTTGTGCGCACCTTGTCCGATCTGGGGTAATTTGATATTTCCTTGTCGCATCATAATATCTGACAATATCCATCCAGGGTACCAACTCCACAGATAGAACTAGGTTACTGGACGGCGCACTTACACCTTGTCACAGGTTAATCGGCCGGAAACTCATCCCGACGACATACAGAGGCACCGGCTTCTCATGCGCAGAGCCATGTTCTTTGGCGTTCTCTCTCGGCAATACAATGTTTCCAGGGTCACTGCGCATCTGAATGAGCATCGCGCGGTGGTTTGTGAGGTCGTATGTATTGTTGTGCGTGGGAAGCTGCTGTCAGTGCGTCCATTCTTCATGTCTACGGAGGCATCAAACCCCCGCACTTGCATGCTCCCTTCCATTCCTCTTGTAGGTCTGCCGCCACTGCCAGGAACTCTCATCTGATCACGGTGTTCCAAACCTTATCCCAGGGGCAGGTGCACCAGGGGTCGCAAATGGTTGCTACCATTCTACGGGTCCTTTAGAGACAGCTGGTAATTGACGGCCGGGCCAGTTCACCGAGGAGGCAGCGATGATTGGACCGGGTCACATTCGCTTGCCGTTTACCTTGAATTTATTTCTGCCCTACTAGTGTGTTACCCGAACAGTCCCAAGCGTGATGTGCTGGCTCCTGAAAGATATAAAGGTCCAGGGCAAGTCCCCTCCAGTTCGTTCTCCAGATCACTTGATCTTTTCCTTCATATCATTTAAAATCCTCGCTCTTGCACAAGTACGTGAGTCATATGCATTGGCGATTATTGAGGCGACTAACGATCGCCCAGTCTTCACGATGTGTGTCGGTGAAAACAACGCTCCGCAGGCTGTCCATTACATCAACTCCCAGCTCTCTGCCTTGTACGACAACGCGCTCTCCTGCATCAGGGATCATGGAAATGCGCAGAGATACGAGGAGCAGTACCGTATGTTCACACCGAACCCGTATCTTCTTCATTCTGACTAATAGCGGTCTAGGCTATGCCCACGCTCTGGCTGGATTCGACTATGGCAGGTTCCGCGGCGAACTCATCGACTATGAGGAGATGATGTTTCACGCTGAATTCGCCAAGCCCCATCTCGAGTTCATTTGCAACCATGACGTGATCCTTCACCTCAAGATCAAGAAGGGCCGCTACTACCTTGATCACTCGAAGTTGGTCTACGTGTCAGACAGGTGCGTGCTTGTGTTGTGCTGGTGACACGACTATAAACTTACACACTCATAGGCAGCGCGTTCAGCACCTCAGCGATGTCGATATCAGCTTCCGTATCCCCTTTGAGACGCGTAAGCTCAGCGGAAGAGATAGCAAGATCGGTAACGGTGCGAACCAGATCAGATTCGTGATCCTTGACCTCCAGAGTAAGTCTCGCTATTTCACATCGCCAGCGAATCCGGTTGACCGATCCCCCACAGAGGCTCAGCTTCAAACTGTCCAACCTGACGTGCACACCAGCCGGGAAGCTCTCGTCTTCTACCTGACCAAGTACCTGGAATTGCTCCAAAACGCCGGCTCTCATGTTCTTTACTCTCTCCCCGACTTCGACGACGATGATCTGCAAGTGAAGATCAACTATTCGCTCATGGGTAGCAAGGTGCAGCAACACACCGAACTGCACGGCCTTAGCGTAGACAAGATCAACGCATACCTGTCCTCGATCTGGCTGAAGGCCGCAATGCAGGCCAGCCAGTCCGCGAACAAGACGCCGCACTGGCAGGCCTACTGTCTCGCTGAGTTCAAGACCGCGTGGACCGCGCGCGAAGAGAACGCCATCCACTTCCATGTCAAGCTTGGCGCTCCGCGCATTCATGCAATCTGTTCCCGTGAAGCCGTTATGTACTTCAACGTCAAGGACGTCTCCTTCTTTAACGGACTCCTTGATACTGAGTGGGTCTCCCTGTCGCACTATTTTTTCGATGTCGAAGATACTGATCCAGCGCAGGGAGCCTCGGAGATACAGCAAATGGACCATCGCCCTCCTTGTTCGCCTCATCCCCGAGGCCGAGGCGGATGGCCGGATCACTCGCTGCAAGCTCGACGTCAGCTGTACGTTTTATGTTAAATCCCCTTACACGTTCGGCTCCTAAGTCATTATCACAGCCGCCAGCATTCACTGGAAGCTCTGCAAGTTTGCTGGTCTCAGTCTGCACGATGCCGAGACGCACGCGCTTGCCGAACAGATTGTTGAGTTCTTCAGGACCGAGTACCTGGAGATCCTCGAGAGCTTGGAGTACCACGTCGTCTACAAGGAGATAGAGAGCGTCTTCAGCTTCACTGGCGAAAGCGACGGCGAAATCGATGGCGGCGCTTACTACCACAGTGTCGGCGAAGACGACGTCGAAGGAGGTGGCGCCGGCGCACTCATCAGCAGGAAGATCGTCACCTGGAAGGAGATCATCGCAAAGACCACGATGCATGGCTTCGACCAGGTCATCGCTCTTTCTCAAGCATCGATCGACGCGCACTTTGCTAGCCTCTGGTCATCGTATGCGGCGAAGAGTGGACAGTACGCGTCCCTCTTGGCTCAATGGAAGCATGGCGAGTTCTTCTCGGCGACGCTCAAGCCAATGACAGTGCGCCTACTGAGCAACAACCGCGCGCTGATCTCGATCTATCTTGAGGGTGGGCACTCGCACACACTGAAGGACCGCGACTACGAGCCCTCCGCTGAGTAAGTCGCTCTATCATCCTCACGCACTGCATTGACTGATCCCGCGGTGGCAGCGAGAAGTATGGATTCGAGAACTGGCGTCTTGCCTTCGAAGTTGACCTGAAGGCGTGCAAGCACGAGGATCTCGAAGTCTCGGACTCGTGGTTGTCCAGGTTCTCAGAGACGGAGATCTTCAAGCAGCACGGTAATCTGAAGGATCGCTACCTCAGGCATATCTACTTCGACTTCAGTAGTAAGCACTTTCGCGCCTCTATTGCTCTAAACATTGCTAATTCGATTCGTCGTTTAGATGCTGAGTTCGTGCACGAGTTCTCGAGATTCGACGGACTGTCCCATCATGAAGACGACAGCCCGATCGAGAAGGTTCAGGCCGCTGTGCACTACATCCAGGAGCACTACTTCACGGAGCTGATGCAAGCCGGTCTACACGTCTTGTACACCATCCCCGTTTGGACGTTGCGCGAACACATCCCGACGCATGCGCTGACGTCTACCCTCTTCCACGTCTACTCGAAGATCACCGTCACCCGCCAGAATTGCGCACACGTCGTACCTGCTTTGGAACCTGTTCTTGTCATTCTTGGCATGACTGGTCACCGCGCGCTGCCTGCCCTCAGGCTCGAGTTCTCTTCCGCGTGGGTCTCACGCATTAACAAGGGCATTTCCTACGGTACTCTCGCCATTTCTAGGCAGATATTCATGGACCGCTTCCTGGAGCTCTTCACTGATATCAACCGTCACACTACCATTGTCCCCGTTTTCAACGGTATCGAGAGCGACAAGTGGCAGCTGCAGCTCACGACCTGGGCCAAGCACCAATTCCGGAAGCACAGCAAGTGCAACTGGAAGCTCAGGAGCGAGCGTGACGGCTTTGTCAAGTACGCGTGGGAGCACCGTGATGTCTGGCGCTATGAGCACGAGGCTAGTGCCGGAGATATCGTCAATGGGGTCTACTCGGTAACCAGTACGTCCATGATCTGATCCTGCTGAGAATGATATTGACAATGTTTCCCAGGTGTTACGAAGAACTACATGGAGCTTCCTACGACGTTCAGGAACAGGACCATGGAGATCAAGCTCTCGGGCGAGAACCTCCTTGAGTTAACATTCGACGGTACCAAGAGCGTCAAGAGCTGGAGGTAGGTCGAGATCTGCGACCGTTTGGCCCTTGGCTGATGGCAGTCTCAGCACGAAATCCTCTGCTAAGTGGGATGCCGGCCTCGACGTTGCGACCGAGCACGGCGGTGTCAAGGTGCACGTTCAGGGATCAAAGGTTCCGCGGTATGACACAGCCAAGGTAGAAGGTGACGCCGCAGCAACCATCTACAACTTCTGCGAGAACCCCGAGAAGCTGCTCAAGGAACACCTACCGCACGAGATTGACCTCGGTCTCATGATTCATGAACTAAAGGCCTTCGAGGGTCCCTGGCGCACCTTCTACGCCGGCACACAGCCATTCACATTGGCCAACCCTGTGTTCAACGCGCAGGGCGACCTCCTCTTCGAGCTCAGCCTGCACGGTCACCAAATGGTTCCGACATTACCGACGTCTCGCCCGGGCACTCTTACTCCGGGGGGAACCATCGCTGGACGCCCGTTGGGTACACCCCGGACGTCCTCCGGCTGTGCGTGTCATGCTTTCGCTCCTCATTGTTCGCATACTAACTCAGGATTTACTAGTTTTCTCGAAGCTCAAGGAGGCCGTCTTTGACGAAGTCGCTCACCTCACTGGCTCTGAAGTCTTCGCGAACGGGAACGGGAACGGCAAAGTAGCGAATGGCGGGCAGTACGAGGCCCGTGCTGAGATGAAGCTCGAACGTCATGAGTCGGAGTACTCTTACGAGGAGACTCGCATGGAGGCTTTTGAGAGCTCAGCCCAAGTGCTGCAGGCGTAGGATGGGTACGGCTCTCGCGTTTAGGTTGTCTCATGCAATGGTTTCACATGTTGTCCTCCCTGCTCTTGGTTGATATCCGCGTCATTGACATAAGTCTTGTTAGTTACATGTCCTCCTAGTCCGATCGTGGTCGTGGCTCATCACGAACGGTTGTCGTCTGCTTGTATGCTCATTAGCGTCACAGCTCTCATTCTTCTTAATGCATGCAGTTCTCTCGATGTCTTCCCAGATACTGAGCGAAAGTGCGACGGCTATCTTAGAGTGTTGAGTGCATGTGACCTAGTGACCTAGTTTACGGCGTCAAAGACAAGTGCTTATGTTGTAACTGTAGGTCTGTAGCGTTGACCGACCCATTCCTCCTACACCTGTGCGCAGCTCTCTCCCACGTCCCTTCACTTGGACTAAGTCGTTCCAGATACGAGAAGGTTTAACTTTCCATGGAGGACGAATTACTTTGGAACGACGACTCTCGAGCGTTGCAGGATTCTGAATGGTCCAAGTTATCCTCGGATTTCACGAATGTACGCCACTTACATTGTTCACGATCTGTCGTCAAGCCTGATGTTCTGAATTGAAGGCTGGATACCGTGAGGGCATAACTGCTGGAAAGGAAGGCGCACTCCAGGAAGGCTTTGATGATGGCTACGCTATAGTCGGCGCTCCACTGGGACGAGAACTTGGTCTTCTTCGCGGCATGGCTTCAGCGTTACTCTCTTTCCTCTCAAAAACAGAAAACATCCAAAAGCATGCCGGTCTAGAAGAAGCCCGCGATATCGCTTCTCGATTAACCGACATACGCTTCTCTGATATTGCGCCCCCAGATTTGGAGGCAGAACGACACGCCCGTGAACATCTGGAAGCAGACCGAAAGGCAGATGAAGATTTGGACTTCGACACGAACGAGGGACTGAAAGAAAAGAGAGCGATAGAGAGCTTGGAGGACATGATGAAGAGGATGGGTGCCGGAGTAGCGACCTCTGCAGAAGTGCAGACCAGGCCTACCGCTGATGACGTGCAGCGGCTCCGAAAACGGCTCATCGCTTTATCTGAAAGCGTTGGTATAGCTTTGCAATGGAGTTGAAGCTGTTGGGAGAGGTCTTTTGGCGCCTCGAGAACCTCATATAGGTCCTTCGAGTGTACAACGCTCCTACCTGGTCCGGTGAGTATCAACGGTTTTCCCTTTCATTTTATTCGACTGACTATATGCCGTCAAAGTGCAGAGACTCCTTTTGGCCCAAGTACGATGTCGCTTGGGATGGTGGGATTAAAACCTCGGAACAAGCTGTGCACATGCTCGGACCATCGTATGAAGGTATGTCTCTCACAGGAGCTTTGGGGCACAATTTTCACGAAATTTTCATTGGTTGCACAGTAAACTGCCTACTCGGCTGGAACCTCAAAATCGTTGCCAAGGACCGGTCTGAAAATTCTTAAACGGTGTTTTTATTCCCTCAGCCGGTAGTGTTACGATGAGGCCTCTCACGAGCGATGCCTATTGCATGTTAGCTGAAATATATGCAGCCATGCGGGTGTTGCACGAGGAGATGATGCATGGAATAGAACTGCAATGTAGTTGTGTTTAGATCTCGCAGGACGCAGATGGCAGCTAAATATCCAGCCTGCCTTTTCCTTAGCAATGCTGTCGTAGCTGAGATTCAGACCGACAAACTCTGAGATATACTCAGGATTTTGAGGTGGCATAAGACCCAATTTTTTGAAAGTGATGTAGCATATCTGGGGCACTGTCAGGAGGAAACGTGCCACGTCGAGACGAGCTACGTGTCGCATCCGAAGGCGATCGGGGCCCAGCCACAGCTGACGTTACTTACGCCGATATTTATTCGCGACACTGTTACGACGCAACAGACGTGCTCAACGCTCACTCCTTTATCTCTCCCTCTTCAGGGCGACTGGACCGACTACTTTGGAACTGGATATAAACAGACATGTCGTTTCTCAGGTTCGTCTGGATGGCATTCCCAACCCGGAGCACTTTTCACGCGGAAGTCTGATAGACTAGTAATATGTGTGACCGGGGTATATGCGATGTTCTTGGTGAGTGTCGGTCTTGACTATGTAAAAGCTAGAGTTGACCTTGCGTTGCACAGCTCTGGGCGATCGCCCAAGAAAGATGTACGGACTGTTTGACCAAATGATGTCGCGAACTCAGCGCTGACGGCAAGTCGTCTTCCAGTATCTGTTCCCTTCGCTGCGATAGATGGGAGCTCCTTCGACAAGTTCAACTCTCCTTTATTCATGGGGACGTGCCAGAGCGCCCTCAGTGCGCTCTCTGCCCTGCTCTATATCTTCATTCGCAGAAAACCCGGGCAAACCCTAACCCAAACATTGGGCCTCGCACCTAGCAGCGTGCAGTCCACTAACTCTGTGCCCAACGGTGCGGCAAATGGTGCAGCGAAGACGAATGGACATGCACACCCAAAAGAACACAACACACGCTTCTCTGTGCGGGCACTGCTCTTGCGGTACCTCCAATGTGCCGTGTTCATCACGTCGGCAGCACCCTTCGGGTTCGCCGCGCTGTCCTACATCACATATCCTGCCATGGTCTTAGGGAAATCGTGCAAACTCGTACCCGTCATGCTCATGAATGTTCTGTTATATCGTCGCCGCTTTGCACCATACAAATACCTGGTGGTCGCTATGGTCACTCTGGGTATCACACTGTTCATGGGCTTCGGTAAAGAGAAGCCATCGAAGGGCAACAACAATGGCGGCGAGATTTCAGCATACGCCCAGCTGATCGGCATCGCATATCTTCTCATCAACCTCGCCATTGACGGGGCAACGAACTCGACGCAAGATGAAATATTTGCGCGGTACAGGGTCACGGGCCAGCAGATGATGTTCTGGATTAACCTCTTCTGCACCGTGATCACGTCGATCATATCGATTCTTCCCCTGCCATATATCCCCGTCCTGCACCCTTCTACCAGTGCCACAGAACTCCAGGGTGCATTAGACTTCATCCGCACGCACCCCTCCGTGATATCGCCCCTTGCTCAGTTCGCACTGACTGGGGCGTTGGGGCAACTCTTCATTTTCGAGACACTTCAACATTTTGGATCGTTAACCCTGGTGTAAGTCTGCAGCACGTATATGGCGTTCGCGGACACATGCTTACAGCACTGCCTGGCCCTAGAACCATCACGCTGACACGCAAGATGTTCACTATGCTGCTATCAGTTGTCGTGTACAATCACAGATTGACTCTGGGCCAATGGTTAGGGACTGCAGTCGTGTTCGCGGGCATCTCTGTAGAAGCATGGGTAAAGCGGAAAGGTATGTCCGATGATGATGTTGCCTTGAACTATGCTGATCATCCAAGTAGATGTCCACGCCAAGCAGGTGATACAAGAGAAAGAGAAGGCGCGAATCAAGACCCTATGATACCTGTTTCCTCTGGATATACGTGTACTGATATAGACGGCGTAGCGTCAACGTCGACGCAGGCGATAAAGCAACGACGACAGGATGCATGAGATACTGTACACATAGCGAGGACCATCCCGACATTAGCAATAAAAACTCACGTCCCAAAGCGCAACCATGCGCAGATCCATATCAAAACATCATTGCGTCATCTTCATCAGTGGTATAAGGGCGCTTTCGCTCCTCTTCTCTGTATAGAACGGAAGTTATCACGAGTGACTCGGATGATGAAGAAAAGCCTGTCACATACCGGCGGTTATCTTCCTCATCTTCATCCTCTCTCTTGCGTCTCGATGCAGCTCTTGGTTGGGGCGGGAATGCTGCCACAGCGTCGCTTGCCTTGTAGATGGACTCGTATTCCTATCACACATGAATGAGTTCAAGGTTCATGCCATGAAATATGCACCGTCATACCTTGATCTGTGTCAAGAAACCGCCGTTCGGCGAGATGCAATATCTCCGATTCTGGACGAAGTGTAGTGCATCTTCCCAGGAGAGCTTATAGTGTTCCATAACATACATCACGACAAATGCCGGAGATAGACTGATGCCACCTGGGCTTCCAATGAACGAATGAGAGGTTTAATTATGCCGAGAAACTCACCATTGCAGTGAACGAGCACACGTCCTCCCCTTGCAATAGCATCATCTATGAAGAGCTTAGCTCTGTTTGACAAATGACGCGGGCAGACCATGAGTTGGGGTATATGTGGTCGGACTGTGGCGGACGACGTACTCAGGGAACCGGCGGATCAGGTTTTGGTCCTCGTTGTCCTCGACGTCCAATACCTTGTACTTAAAGTGTTCCGGAAAGCGGGGTCGTACAGAGAACGCCTCCTTCGCATCACGAATGCAGACTCTAAGCCACACAACGCATGAGCGGCACTTCTCGCTCTCCAAACGAGTCCACAGCATACATATGCGTGATTCCGAGAGCCTGTAGGGCATCCAGATCCTTCGACGCCTGCAGGGGCCCCAGGAATAGGCCTTTCAATATCTCCTGACATTGTCTCCGCATCTCGTAGCTTCACAAAGACAGTCAAAGCGAGCCGCTTCTCGAGTCGCAAATGGTACTCACGACCATTCCACCTCGCTTGAACCCTGCACCAGTTCTCGGACCGCCTGTTCGTCCATGCTTATATCGTCCTAGTGGTTGTGGAGAAAGAGGACGCGTTTAGATGGCTGTGGCGGGCTGTGGCATGCAACCTCACGGTTCCGATCTTTTACACTCGACCCGAATCGGGAAACCACATGCTTACACTTCCCCCTCGTGACGTTGACTCTCCAGAATCTCTGCAGACGCCTTTCGCAGAATCCACAACATGTCGGTTGAAGACGACGTACCGTGAGTTCCTCGCTTGAGAGTGCATTCATGAAACTGAAGCGTAGGTTCCCTAGATCACTCATCGAGCCCAGTTCAATCTTACCGGCGGAAGGGGACGCTGGTACAGGCGGCACAGTTCCGCTGACAATCATATGCGGATTTCTGGGTGCAGGCAAATCGACACTCGTGAAGTACGTGCTAATTATTTTGATTCATCCAGACGCGAATTCATGGAGGACTGATAAATAGACGTATCCTGACAGAACGGCACGGATATCGGATAGCAGTGATCATGAATGAGTTCGGCGACACCGCTGTGAGCCGAAATAGACCTGCAGCCTTGGACAGACACGCTGAACACGTCCCATTTGCAGGATATCGAAGGTTATATCCCGCGCACATGCGTCTCGCCCTTGTCTAATCCGCGGCTTCTACAGCAAAGACGATCAACGTATCGTCTCCTGATGACCCAGGCGCTCAGTCCGAGGAGTTCTTGGAGCTTGCCAATGGTTGTCTGTGCTGCAGCATCAAGGACTCCGGTGTCGCTGCGATTGAGAAGCTGATGCAGAAGAAGGGCGCCTTTGATCACATTCTACTCGAGACCACCGGTCTAGCTGATCCAGGTTGGTCATAGTATGATGATCTCCCGATTATACTCACGGCATGCGCGTACAGGTCCCATCGCATCTATGTTCTGGCAGAACGAGGAGTTGGCCATGGGCCTGGGTAGGGACATACACCTGGATGGCGTTGTCTGTGTTGTTGACGCCGTCTTTGGACGTAAAGTTTGTCATCATGGTCTGTTCTGCTTGGGTCATTGGGTCGACTCATGCACTTCTAGCAAATGGAAGAAGATCATGCCGTTGATGGTATCGGAGAAAGTTTAAGGTACAGCCCCACTTCACTATATCTGAAGATAGATAATGATTGAGCCTGATTCACAGACAAATCGCGGGATCCGATGTAATCCTACTCAACAAGGTGGATCTGTCTTCACCAGAGGAACTCGAAATAACAGAAGACATGATTCGTGGTATCAACCCGGTGGCTTCTGTCTATCGCACCGTAAGGGGACAGATAGGTCTCAAGAGTATCCTCGGAGTGGATGCCTATGCCTCCAGACCATTCACGACAGCATCCTTATCTCAGGTGGAAACATTTGCATGTGGAGGAGATCACCAAGATTGTGGACACAACCATAGTCATGGTCAAACCCATTATGAGATGCGGGGTATCTCAAGTTTGCAGGTCGACTGCCCCACCCTTACTTCTACTCAACTGGCGAGACTCGACGAATGGATACGGACAGTCCTGTGGGAGAGCCATCTCCCGGAGGGTGAGACCACTGGCAGCGGTCTGGAGATCTTAAGGTGTAAAGGAATGTTCGCTACGGAAGACGGAAAAACGTACATTCTGCAAGGCGTACGGAATTTATACGAAATAGCCGAAGTTGAGGGAGCCGCGGTTTCTGCGGCGGGTGTCCCTGATCTAGGAAAGGTAGTACTGATAGGAAAGGGTTTAGAGGAGCCCGTACGACGTAGTTTCCAGTCTTTGTTAACGTTATAATCGTGAAGATTCACTCAACCAGCGCTACTTATTCTCGGTGCCGCGAAATTCTAGATCTGAGTCAGATCTGGCATTAGCTCACTACTTTCTTCCTTCCGCCACAGTCGCATCCTTGCGGACTCTCCGCTTTCACTCTTCTTCTCTCTGATAGACTATTCGCAGATGATGTCTGCGACAGTAGAAGCTATAAATGTCCGTAATGTGACCACCATCGGTCATGTTGACCACGGCAAAACGACGATGATGGATGCCTTACTGGCTGCGAATAACATCATTTCCTCCCGGATGGCAGGCAAAATTCGGTACCTTGACAGCAGAGAAGATGAGCAAGAAAGAGGTATTACTATGGAGAGTAGCGCGGTATCTCTGAGATTTAAGGTCATGGAACGTGCTGCGAATGGAGGTATGTAACGACTACGGATCACTTGACTCTAGGATCTCAAATGAGTAGCAAGTTCGCCAAAGACATATGTCGTGAACATGATTGATACTCCTGGGCATGTCGACTTCTCCAGTGAAGTATCTACTGCATCAAGGCTGTGCGATGGAGCCCTCGTGCTTGTCGACGTTGTAGAAGGCGTGTGTAGTCAGGTACGTCCAGTTACGTCTCGACATAAGTGCTGGATCGCTTATGAACTACTATCAGACAATTACTGTGCTAAGGCAAGCTTGGCAAAATAGACTTCGCCCCGTTCTGGTGATCAACAAATTCGACCGGCTCATCACTGAGCTGAAGCTTTCGCCTCTAGAGGCCTACCACCACCTCGCTCAACTCATAGAGCAGGTTAACGCAGTAATGGGAAGTTTCTTTGCCAGTGAACGGATGGAGGACGACCTACGGTGGCGAGAAGAGCGAGAACGCCGTCTGGTGGAGAAGAAGGAGGCCCATGCCGCCGAGGTCGATGCCACTGTGAACGAGGATGACGAGTTCCAAGAGAAGGATGATGAGGATATCTACTTCGCGCCGGAACGGGGGAACGTCGTCTTCGCATCAGCAATCGACGGGTGGGGTTTCCGGATAGGCAAGTTCGCTCATTTGTATGCCGTCAAGCTCGGCATGAAGGAGGCCAACCTGCGCACTGTGCTATGGGGTGACTTCTACCTGGATCCCAAAACAAAGAGGGTCATCAGCTATAAGCATCTGAAGGGACGCGCGTTGAAACCATTATTCGTGCATTTCGTACTGGACAATATCTGGGCGATATATGATGCCGTGATTCTAAACCCGTGCGTGGAAACTTCTTTCTATAATTGACTATTCGTTGAGACGTGATATGTTCCAAGAAATCCGGACAAAGTAGAGAAGATAGTCACCACGCTCAATCTGAAGATCCCTCCGCGCGAGCTGAAGACTAAGGATTACCGTCATCTGCTCTCGCTCATATGCTCTCAATGGTTGCCACTCTCGACATGCGTCATCCAGACTATTGTCGACATCGTTCCGCCACCATCGGACGCGCAGCGAATCCGTATCCCTAAAATGCTATATCCCGACCTGTACGAGACCACTATCGAGCCCAGGAACAAGTTGGAGGCGAATCTCTACTCATGTGACGCAAGTCCCGATGTATCGGTCGTCGCATTTGTCAGCAAGATGTTCGCTGTGACAGCGAAAGAGCTGCCTACCAACAAAAAGAAACCGTTGACTGCGGAGGAGATGCGCAGTAGGACGAGGGCAGCACGAGAAGCGCGTAATCAAGCTGAAGCTGAGAATGGTGCCGCCGAATCGGTTACCACAACGCCTTTGGAGACTACCTTGGAGAAGTTGGAGATCAAGGAAGAGCCCGCGCGGGACGAGAGTCCGGAGGACCAAGACGATGTTGATGAAACTCTCCTCGGCTTCGCGCGCCTATATTCCGGTACAATTCGGACGGGTACCAAGATCTGCTGCGTTCTACCTAAATATAACAACGCGCACGAGCCTACGCATCCGCGCAACGCTCAGCATGTGATGGTTTCACAAGTAGAAGCGTTGTACACGATGATGGGTCGGGAACTCGTCGCCGTGGACAGTGTACAGGCAGGGAATGTATTTGCCATTCAGGGTCTCGAGGGCAAGGTGTGGCGCAATGCGACGCTGTGCGCACCTAACACGAACGGAGTTGGTAACATCAGCGACTTGACTGAGATCAAGGACTGTCTGGTGAACTTGGGAGGCGCCAATCGCAACGTACGTTCTAACTATCATTGTTCATGGTAAGAACTTATCGTTGACTGACTGGAGGTAGGCCCCACCTATCCTTCGAATCGCACTCGAGCCGGAAGTGCCCGCGGAGTTGCCCAAGCTGATCCGCGGCCTCAAGCTGCTAAGCCAGGCAGATCCGTGTGTGCAGACATACCAGCAGCAAACTGGGGAGTACGTGATCCTGACTGCGGGAGAGTTGCACTTTGAGGTTCGTCTGCACGTGCGTGCGCATCCGTCGTTACTGACGGGAATGCAGAGATGTCACAAAGACCTCACCGAACGCTTCGCCAAGATTCAGATCAGCGCTTCGAAACCTATTGTTCCGTTCAGGGAGACAGCAGTTAAGGGTGCCGGTAAGGCTCACTCTCATATGTAGGCGAAAAGAAACTGAATGATTGCCAAGACATGCCCCCGCCGAAAACATCTGGGGCGAGACGTGGTACAGTGCACGGCTCAGTTACGAACAACGCCGTCAAGTTCACCGTGCGAGCGACGCCATTGCCGGACGTCATCAAGGAGTTCTTGCATGACAACTTAGCGCTGCTCCGGCGCATGGAACTGGAACAGAAGACCGAAAGCCCGGGTTCTAGCGACGAAGAAGCGGCTGACTTGGAGGAGGAATTTGATAAACTGGGCGAACTCCTCAAAAAGCCAACTGTCAGACCAGAAGAATTCTGGAAAGTATTGGAGAACAAGTGCAAGGAGGCCGGCGGCGAGTACTCTGATGTGGTCAGCCGGATATGGGCATTTGGGCCCCGGCGTGCTGGCACATGCATTCTGGTAGACAACCGTGCAGGGGGGTCACCCAATTCGTGAGTAGCCCGGCTACTATCTCGTTCTGCCAACACATGATAATAACGCCCGTCAGTCTGAGACAGCGTCTCGAACGCAACAATTCGGGAGAGACCAATAGGGAAAGCGAATCCCTAGGCCACGACTTTGATAATTACCTGGAAGCGGGTTTCCAGCTTGCAACTTTCCAAGGTCCGCTGTGCGCGGAACCTGTCCATGGTCTTGCATACTTCGTTGAGTCTGTCGAGATTGATCGGGATCTTATCGAGCAAGAGCGAAGTAAGTGTCGCATCAGGGCAATCAGGTCAAATAGTGGAGTCTAACATGCGTTTGACAGCTCATAATAGGATGTCACAAGTGATCGGCGCATTCATATCTGCGGTGAAGGACGCATGTCGGAGCGGGCTGTTGGACTGGTCGCCCAGATTGATGTTGGCGATATACTCGTGCGATATTCAAGCATCAAGTGAGCTGTGCACGTCGTTGCGCTACTACAGTTGCTGACAGACCTTGGGTAGCTGATGTGCTAGGGAAGGTGTACGGCGTCGTGGCAAGACGGCGCGGGAGAATCGTTGCAGAAGAGATGAAGGAAGGAACGGAGCTGTTCACAGTTAGCGCTGTGATTCCCGTCGTCGAGAGCTTCGGATTTGCATTAGGTGAGTATCGTGCATGGGAATGATTAACAAGCATGGTTGAGACAGCTGCCGCAGAGATCCGTACAAAAACATCGGGAGCAGCGAGCCCTCAGCTTATATTCAGTGGGTGAGTCATCGTTTTCCTCATCTTTCCAATTCGCGGGATTCGATTGACTGTTGTTCCCGGTGTTAAGTTACGAGATGCTTGACCAAGATCCATTCTGGGTGCCAACTACGGAAGAAGAACTGGAAGACCTTGGTGAGAAGGCGGACAGACTGAATATTGCCAAATCCTACATGGATGCGGTCCGCGAACGGAAGGGTATGTTCGTTGATCGCAAATTAGTAGAGTTTGCAGAGAAGCAGAGGACCTTGAAGCGATGAAGAGTGGATGGAGACATTAGACCCAGTCGCCGCCAGTAACCATCTGTGTACAGCAGCGAAATTTGTGTAGCCTATTCTAGTCTTCCCAGTACAATATGCCCGGTCGGACAAGTTCGTATTCATGCCGCTGTCTCCACCGTCTGCCAGGAGTCTGGATTGTCGTGTGCCGGGAATGATCGGTGTTAGGCGGCATGATTGGGTATTAGACCTCCGCGGGGGGATCTCTATATTGAGCGCTGTCGGAAAGTCAAAGTTGTCGTCGCCGCCGCGACACACGGACGGCGGAGACTGGTAGATGGTCTGGTGCTCTTCGTGGTATCGCCAGGCACCAGGAATGGGCCTCGAGCTTGTCTTGCGGGTACAGAGGGTTTGAAGGTGACGGATGCAATGCAATATAAGGATTTCAAGAGTTGATGACGAGGAGAGTTTGACTGGGAACGACCCGTGCAATGGGCCTGTGCTGAGACCGCCATATAAGCTCTTACCGTCCCACGTGGCGGGAAGACTCTCACATCTATCACTGCGCTGCATCCGACCTCAGCAGCACTCCTCCCTTCCGCGCACCCTATCTGTCCCTCCTTCTTTCCGACATCCTGGGGATTCGGGCTTTTTCATGGCCACTGTGGTCTACGCCTCACAACACTCAATGGCTGCTTCCACAAGTTACGGCGCAGAGCAGAATGGTCATGCCTCTGCCAACGAGGAACAGTACATCTCCACATTCTTCTGTCGCGCTCTCTACGACTACAAGACGTCCGATGCCTCATCGCTTTCCTTCAGGAAAGGCGATGTAATCGAAGTGCTCACTCAACTAGAGTCGGGATGGTGGGATGGTCTGCTTGGCGACGAGCGTGGCTGGTTTCCCTCCAACTACGTCGCCGCCATCTCGGAACAGGAGGCGGAAGCTGCGCTCAGCGGGTCTGACTTTTCCGTCCCCCAATCCTCCCTGCCGGACGACTCCATGGTCGACATGGTCCATAGCATGTCCCAGTCCTTGTCGAGGTCAGACAATGATGCGGACTGGTTGAACGGAGAGGCGGGATATATGAGCCAAGTTCAGCATCCGCATCGCCAGACAAACGGCACAGGTGGTCGGCCCACTCAGCACAATGATTTCTGGGTACCTCAGGTCTCTCAGGATGGCCGAGTAGGTGCATGATTTACCGTTGAGATTGATCATTCTGATTTCTGTACAGATATTTTACGTCAACACACAAACTGGGCAGCACGCCCGAGACCTACCCCAGGAGCCGGAGGAGCCCGAAGGTGACTTGGCCGGCCTTACTGCGTTACCTGCTTCCCGTACGGGTTCCAGTGCGGGGTACGCTCTTGGTGCTGTCAATGGTATTGACACTACTCCCACGGTCGCTGGCTTTGGTATTCCGAGGCGGTCGCGGACACCGGAGCCATGGGTTAAACGGCTAGCGGATGACGGAATGTCCTACTACTACGTGAATCGGCTGAACGGGCAGATCTCATGGACCTTCCCGGAGTCGAGCGACCCCCCAGCTTACGTCGACGATCGCCCACCTCAAGAGCGTCCGCCTGTGCCCGAGAAGTCAGGCTTGCCATCATCAGTTCCATTATCCAATCCTTCTTCATACAATAGCGGAACGGCTAGCGCGAGCAGCCGCGATACCCCAACTATTACTACCCGCCTACGTTCGGGGTCGTCAACATCGACGGCTCCACGAGATCGGAGCGATAGCGCTGTCGACAGGACCAGCGTCTACTCCGATGATTCGGAAGTATACCCACTTGGGCGAGACCGCGCAGAGTCGTCGGTCGGCATGCGGAGGACGCCTCGTCGATACGAGCGAGCCGCTACGCCTCAGGAGCAGACCGAGGTCGAACTCACCCCTTCGGAACAACTGGCGAGATTCTTGCAGCAAGCGCTTGCTCCCTCCCCCCCGGAATCGCCGGTAGAGCTTTCAAATCATGTTCGCGAGGCAATCGCTGCGGTCATGGCCTACTTACAATCGGCAGCGCTGCCTCGTCGGCCCGAGCAATACAAGGACGTGGATGAGCGAGTGCTGCAGGTCGTTTCAGCGGTCCGCAATTTACTCTACGTCACGGCTACGCCCTCAGGACACATCCCCAGCAACTTATACCCCCGTGACGTACGCGACGGCAAATCGTTGTCCTCCTCACAAAGTCTACAGGTGCACCTGAAGGCACCTCAGCGCAAAGTCGCCGGTACGCTATCTAAGCTCGTCCTCTCGTCCCTCGCCATGCAGTACGACCCAGGTCTGTCTGCTAGTGACAAGCCGAACCGGCTTGAGACAGATGTCAATGAACTCGAACGCGCTGTCATTGCATTTGTAGTGGAGGTGCAGCAGTTCCAGGAGCAGAACATTGGAAAGATCGGCGCGAAGCGTTTGCATGGTGTCTTCTCGACCGCGAACGTCGGGCTCGGCCTTCCGGGCAGTGGTGCTGCCAGCGGCTGGAAGGGCTTTGGTTATGTCCCACTCGAGGAAGGCACACAGCCTCCAATGCAGATTCTTGGGTCGGACCTCCTCTCAGAATTGAAAGCCACGGTCAGGTCGCTCGGTGAGAAGTTCAACGCGGTTGCTGTGTCACTCAGCCGCCCGGGTTTCGATCGAGGTACGTTATTCTCCGTCGCAGATCCCGCTTGACTGACATCATTGCAGAACGAGTACGAGCTGATGGCCAGCATGTCGTCGCGCAGCTGTCATCGCTGCTTGAATTCATCGGTAACATCCACGTTTCTCGACATGTGGATGTGGATGGGGTGCGCTTTGAGGCAGGCCAGTCATCCGCCCAAGCGTCGTACATGCAAACGATCGAGAGATCTCGCCAGCTTCTACGTAGCTTGGAAGCATCGACGCAAGCACTATACGATGACGGCACCCTGTTCTTCACCGCGATACAGACGATCGCTGGAAGCGATCCTCGTAGCGAGGATAGCGCTGGCGCACGGCACGACATCGAATCATGTGCTAACACCATCCGCATGAATGCGAGCTTCGTTACACAAACATTGGATGCATTGTTAGTGATCGGCTACGACCAGTCCGACATCGGTCAGGGCGACTACAACAGCTCTATCGAGTGGCGAAGCTCGCGCATCAGCATGGTGAACATTCCGATTGATCCCGCTATTGCCCGGCTCAGCGGCGAACCCAGTAATGGACGTCCGGATTCAGAAATCGTTGATTTCGAACTCGCGTTCAGCAGACCGTCAAGGCCGCCAGCGGTGACCATTGCGGAGTCGTCGACCCTGTCGAGTAGTGCGACTTTGTACAACAGTGTGTCTGAGCCATCGCAGACTTCTCTGGACCTGTCGGATAGATCGCGGTCCGGAAGCGTGGCTGAACCTGTTACGCCGACATGGCCTCAGCCTGACTGGGCTGCGGCTGAGCCAGTCGACCACCAATCGCTGGACACTGACCTCGCAGAGACAGCGACAATTGAAGATGCGAGTAGCGCGTTCTTTGATGACGAAGATCGTGCGTATTTCATTTGTCTTCCTCAATGACCCTGCTGACCTACTACACCGCAGAGGTAGCTTCCTCGAGCAAGTCCCCACCCAGACCGGGAGCTGGTGCTCAGAAGATCTTCAAGCTGTTGGGCCCTGACGCCCCTCAGCATTATATCCAGAAACTCAATGCAGAGGCTAAGCCGTGGTATCTGCGTCCCAATTACGACCAGTCGGAGATTCTCATGGATCCCGACGGTCTCGTGCGCGCTGGCACCCCTGCAGCACTAGTGGAGCGACTGACGGCGCACGAGCACGGAGGTAAGGCCTTTTTTTACGCTATCCTCCTACCTAGGCTAATTAGGTTGCAGACCCAACGTTCAGTCAGAACTTTTTGATGACATTCAAGTCTTTCATGACGGTTGACGAACTGTTTGACCTTCTCGCTCGCCGCTTCTGGATCGAGCCGCCGCCGACACTCACGTCTTCCGAGATGGAAGAGTGGAGGAAGCTGAAGCAGCACGTGATTCGCGTACGGTAAGCACTGGTCCTCTTCGTCCTCTGAGAAACGGGGGTTAATGTTTGGTCAAGTGTCTTGAACACGTTCAAGACGATGATCACGGATGATGGCATCCTCGAGAAAGAGGATATGTACATCCTTTCTCGCATGAAGGAATTTGCATCGGACGAGGTCGTCATCAGTTTCGCCGCAGCGAAGCAGCTGCTCATTCTCATCGAACGTGCTGTGCGTACCATTCGTAGGGAAGACCGAACAGTCTTATCTAATAGCGCTCTCTAGGAACGTTCTGGTGACGGTCCCATCAAGACGGTCAATGCGATACCTGTAGCGCCTCCATCGTCTATTGTGCCTAAAGTCGGCTCAAAGAAGGTCAAGCTCTTGGACGTCGATCCGTTGGAGCTGGCGAGACAATTGACGTTGATGGAGGCGGCGTTGTACAAGAAGATTCGGCCGATGGAATGCCTACAACGTTCGCGGGAGTCAAAGCCCGGGCGCACCAGTGATAATATCACTTCAATCATTCAGCTTAGCAATCGCGTAAGTCTCATGATAAATTGAAGCAGCCGCAGTTGTGGACACCTCCTGACAGATTGCCAACTGGGTTGCCGAATCTGTGCTTGGCAGAGAAGATTCCCGCCGACGGGCCGCAGTTGTGAAGCATTTCATCAATGTCGCTGATGTAGGCCTTGCACTCTTCTGTATCTGCATATCATTCTTATCATTGATGGTTGTCTAGCGATGCCGAATGATCCAGAATTATTCCACGATGACCGCCATCGTGTCAGGTTTGAACACGCCTCCCATCCGGCGGCTGAAGCGAACGTGGGAGCAGGTTAGCGCTCGGTTCTTATCGCAGCTCAAATCGTGCGAGAGCACCATCGACACGGGCAAGAATTTCAACAATTACCGGTCTATCTTGGCGAGGATCTCACCACCTTGTGTGCCATTTATCGGTATGTCTAATCCAGATTGTTTACCGGCAAAAATTCACCGAAGCATGTGCAGGTGTTTATCTCACGACTTTGACTTTCATCAATGATGGAGCTGAGGACAGGCTCGCTGGCCACATGATTAATTTCCGGAAACGCCAGAAAGCAGCGGAGGTCATCCAGGATATCAAGCGATGGCAGTCGAAGCCTTACAACTTCAACACTGTCACTTCCGTTTTGACGTACCTGGAAGAGTCCTTCACCAAGTACACCGACGGGGTGGACTACGGCGACCAATTCTGGAATCTCAGTTTACAACGTGAGCCTCGCGAGAGAGAAGACGAAAAGATGGCGAGATTACTGCAAGAAAGTGGTTTCCTTTAGTGATGCTGGCTTTTAGTAATTTCGATTTTTTAGTGATGCTGTTTGGGTTTAGAGGGAATGTGCTGCAAGTACCCTGTATTATATGTTGTCTGACTCGTCGACCGTGCTGTACCAAATAGTGATACCTGACGCATACTAGGATCTGTTATTTGCTGCCTTTGTTTTGTGATGTTGACGCTCATGCACATGTCTGACGCTCATGCATATGGCGTGGGAAAATTGCATTTACTCAGTTCAGTGTCGAATGGAGTGCTTCAAGTTGTCTTCAAACGCCATTGTTCAGATCAGCCTCGGTCCAGCGAAACACCTCACATCCACGTCCTAATCCCGGTAGTCACACTCGGGGTATGCAGAACGAGGAAGATAATGCCTTCTTTGAGAAGGAAAGGGACCGACTAACAGCAGAGATCACTGGCGTAAGCCTTGCGCAGTCGATGCCCTATAATCGCGGTAGCGCTCATGTGGCCATTGATAGGGATTCGAAGAACTCTTGTCCTCCAGTAACACCCTTAATCGCAAGTTGGAGGAAGTGTTAGGAATGACGAGGGAATACGAGAGTATAGCCGCGCTATGGCAAACTTTCCAAGAACTAATGCGCGGGCAGAGGGAGGACAACGATGTTGCGCAGGAGCAACCGCAGGGTTTACCGGGAACAGGAGGGCATGTTCTTTCTGTAAAGCAGGAGAGTACAGGACCTAGCAACCAGAAGAATGCATGACGCTGCAAGATTATATGGAGAACCGCGTGGTAATGAGATTGACGTGAACACAGCAGGTATCCAAGTACAAGAGGATGAGAATGCAACGGGAATGAAAACGTAATAATTATCGTTAAGCACGTCGTGGTCCTCAAAGGTCTTCCGCCCAACTTGCAACCTTGTGGGGAGTCAGTATTACAGCTGTCTCTGCGACTGACCACGGCACATACCCATGAGAAGCCGTTAAACTCAGCCTGGTCACGACTAGACAGCTGGGTGTGCACCGGTGTCAAAGTGGGCTGTTCGCGAGTGAATTCTTCGTCGAAGTTACTGGTATCAGCAGTTCCGTTCTATGATCACGGCAATAATCAGCAATGAGGTTTCATCAAAAGCAGTGGACCACTGACGATGGTGGGGAAGTATGGTGGGGGTATGCGTTTGTTCATCACGTCATCAAAATTCACGTCCTTGAAGAAGGGGTGTCGCTTGATCTCCTCTGCATCACCCTTGCCAGAGCCAAGGCGACGAGCTGGGTCACGAGTGAGCAGCTATAACCAAGAAACTTAGTGTCTGACGGCCTCTAGGAATTGCAATTGTCCTTCACCTTCTGCAAGACCGAGACAGCATCTCTCGGCATGGTGATAGGGTAGAGAGGCTCGTCCTCCAGGATAGCGTCGAATATCTCATCCTCGTCATCTCCACGGAAGGGCGACTGTCCGAGCAACATCTCATACATCAGCACGCCGAAGGCCCACCAATCGACAGCACGTCCATATCGTTGCTCCAGCAGAATCTGTGGTAGACAATTGAATGATCGAAGCGGGCCACGAGGTGGAGTTGCTCACCTCGGGAGCCATGAATTCCGGGGTACCACAAAAAGTACTGGTGGTGGAGCCGTACCACATTTCCTCTTTGCAAAGACCGTAGTCGGCTACCTTGACGTGACCGTCCAGAGTGAGCAGGATATTGTCCAGTTTCAAGTCACTAAACATTCGTCAGATGGTAGTGGATGGTCATAGTATAATATCATGTACCGGTAGATGATGCCGTTCGCGTGAAAGTACTCCAGAGCGAGTAACACTTCTGAAGCGTAAAACTTGGCCTGACGAAGAGAGAACTGCCTGCGCTGAATGTGCAGCATCAGGTCACCACCGCTGACATATTCCATGACGAAGTACACGCGAGTCTCCGTTTGGAAGCATGAGTGTAGGCCAAGCAAGAAGGGGTGTCGTTCTCGTGCTGCGGCAAGGAACACACGTTTCTCAGAGCGCGTACTGGGGGGTGCAATAAGCCAGGGGTAGCAAAGATACGGATAACGGTCCTCACCTCTCAACTTCATCGTTGTCTATGATGAATTCCTTCTTAAGAACCTTAATAGCGTACAAACTACTCGTCTTCTTCTCTTCTGCCAGCATAACTTTACCGAAGTTACCCTTGCCCAGGACGGCGAGGAAGTTAAAATCATCCAGCCCAACCTTGCGCTTGCGTGCGGGGGTTTGGCGCGGTGGCTGCTGCTGCTGCACTTGCTGCTGCGCGGGAATGGATAGCTGCCTGTCGGGTGGAGGTATCCGTTGTGCAGAGGGAGGGAGGACTGCTCCGGGCACGCCTGCATACTCCTGAGGTGGGACTGCCTGCTGAGGAGTCAACTTCTGAGTCGACCAGGATGAGTAAATGGAATCGGGACTGCTCCTGTACATACCTGGTATCCGTAGTCATCCTGCGTCTCGTATCCACCAGACGTCAGGCGACCCGGTAGTGGTTGTGCTGTCGCCGGCTCGGTCGGAAATGCGGGGGCCATGGGCGGTCGTCCTCCTGCAGGAAGTGGACGAGTACCCGTGGGAGGCGTCTGCGTAGTGTATGCGTTGGGAGACGGCGGAGGCTGCTGCACCTGGCGCGGGTCATTGTATGCGTCCCGGGGAGGAGCAGGGCTTTGTCGCCCATAGTAATCGGTGCCCTTCGGCGGCACTGGAGGCTCTGTGACCTTTAGCCGCTCCATGTCAGCAGCCATCTGGTCTTGCTGCATCTCCGGGGGTGCAGTGCGAGAGTATTGTTGGCTAGCCTGAGTCGCACTCCGCGGCTGGGTCATGGTCCTACCCCCACGGGCCCTGTTGATATCCTTCCATTGCGCAAGGAGCTGGTTCGCGGTTTCCATCGACATGCCACAGAAGTCAGGCACAAGGTGCGCGCAGGTTGCATGACATGTGATGTCGCACTCGGTACATCGACGAGCACTCTTGCGGCCGAGAGGAAGCATATAACCGCAGTGGCAGCACCAGTTCGTACCGATGTTGGTGATAGGCTCGAAACGGTGAGGAATCCGGTGGTTAATCTTTTCGGCATCGTCATCCTATCAAGCATGGATGAGCAAAGTTGACGTTATGAGAATATGGATGCTTACCCCGGTGTTCGACTTCGAGATACACTTAGTAACAACTTTCTCGTAGCACTTCTTGTGACAGGTATACCGACAATCTTCGCACTGGTATCCGACCGCATTGACCAAGAAAGTGCTGCAGAACGCGCACAGGATGAGTTGGTAGAACTGACGTTGGACAAACTTGTGCCCATTCATCTCATGTACTTCCTCCTTCCGCTTACGGAATGCACCCTGACGACCAAGACCACCTGGGGCATCCAGAGGGCGCTTGCGAACATTCTCTTTGACTGAAAGAAGTTGTCAACACATTCAAATATAAAATTCTGAGATACTCACTGAAGTTGATATGAAGAGCCACAGCTCCCGCCGGTTCAACAGAGAACCAGGCGTCGATACCTTCTGGCTGTCCCGAAGATGGCATCGACGGGGGCGGGTTGACCACTCTGTTGTCGCCGAAGCCCACCGGAGAGTTCATATCGCCCATACCGCCGACCATGCCCATAGAAGGAGCGTCGCTGTTCATGGCGCCAGCAGTGACCCAGCCACCCTGGCCGCTCTCCATCATGACCTTCTGCCGTCGTTGTGCCTCGACCAAATCACTGATCTTGATCCAGAGGAGACCAATTGGGACAGGATGGGCTTCACCGACCTGTTTGTCGTAAACGGCCACTTCTACTTCATTGGCCTTGTCTATAGTGATCTCGAAATCGTCCATCCAGCGATCGGTTCGTGAAGGATGCGAGCGGTATCGCTCGGTGCCTTCGACCTTGAACGACACGTAGGTTTCTACCGGTTTGCTAGCCGAGCGATACTTGTTCGACACGATAGGGGCATGGTCCACCTCGCGCGCTGCTTTGAGGGTCACTTGAAGTTTTCCAGACAACGCCTTCGCCCTGAGGTTATCTTTCCGCTCGCCGTCTACTCCAGGACCAGCTGGACCAGCGAGTGCGCCTATACAGCTCGGTCAACAAGACATGATTTTAGTAAACTTGAGACATACCTCCATCATCCTCGTCGTCAGCATCATCAAGAATATGCAAGTTCTTATACCGCTTGAGCGCAGTTTGAAGCAACTGAATCTTCCTCTCGCTCTCCACTTTCTTACTTTCCGCATCCGCTCTCGACTTCTTGTCGCCATCCGCTTGGTAGAGTTTCGCCATCTTGTCTATGCCCTTCTTGTACTGCATCTCGACCTGGAGCTTGAACTCCAGCTGATGAAGCATCCGCGAGATCTTAACCGAGGTGTGTGGTGTGTCGGCCTTGATCAGGTCGAGATTACTGTACGTTTTGGGTTTCGGAGAGCCGTACATGTCATCTCCAGCCATGCCTCCTCCCGACGTGCGCAGCTCCGGAGACGTGCGTGCGCTACGCGCGCCGGGTGCGGTATCCGACGTCGAGGACTGAGGAAAGCGATCGCTACCCGGCGGTCGTCCGTTGCGCGCGGACGTCGGTGTTCCAACCTGAACTGAACCCGAGCTACCAGATCTGGAGGGATCATCGCGCTGGGCCAGTGCCATCTTGCGCGACTGCAACTCCCGGAGGGTATCCTCGAAATAGGAGAGAGAGCGCTCGGCCTCCCTGATCTTCGCATCATTCCGCCTCAGGACATCGGGGTTGGTAGTAGCTTGGCGGAGGAGCTGAGATGCTTCAAGGACCTTGCGTTCGGTCTGAATACGCTTGTAGACATCTTGGATCTTCTGATCCAGCTCTTGCATCTGCAGCGAAATGAAGCTTGTCAGACGAGTGGAAAAATAGTAGGAAATCGACACACCATGGCTTCCTAGTCGATAACAGTCCCCGCGGTCGGCAGGGTTGTCCTGAAGGTTGTGGTCAAGCAGATAAAGAGGAGAATTGGAATGCGAATGCCGAAGGGGCAGTGATCTGTATGCATCTGCTTGTCATCGCCACTACTCCTGACACTCCCGATTTCCACTGATAGCTGCCTTATCGGTCTAAATTTGGTACCAATCCAGTGCTCCTCGTCGCGTCGCCGTTCGCTCGACTCGTCCGACTGGCGGCGACCCTTTGTGTCTTCATCTGTCTTCTCGCTAGCTGTGGCCTCGACTATGCCTACATTCGCAACCTACACCACTCTTCGCGATGCTGCCGAGGGGTTTTCACTCGTACTGAATGCGCGGCACGTCTTGGCTGCTGGCGAGCCGTCCGAACAGGTCACCACGGTCAAAGGACGCGTTCCAGATAACGTGGATATCTTGCTCGGATCCAACCTCATCTTCACACTCTCCGGGACACTGGATCGCACCGGGCTCACAGGGTTTGATATGCAACAGTCAGCTGTCGCCCAACATCTTCTTCAGTACTTGAAAGCGGTATGCATCACACGCGCACATGGAAGAGCGGCAATTCTAATAATTGTCGGTCAGAACTCTATTGAGTTGGGCCTGGAATCTTTCTCTGATATCTACGTCGACGAAGCGGACGGCATTGCAAAATGTCCGTGTTCAAAGCCGTTGCTGTGCCCTGACTGATAGCCCCGATAGTCTCCGTGACATCTGCATGGCCACTTCGACACGATCTGGGATCTCCAACAGTGCACCTGCTCGCGCTAGACTTGATATATACTTGCAGATCTACCCTGGCGAGTGCTGAACAACGTAAATTTCTCGCAGCGGCGTTAGTAACCGCTATCAGACTTTCTGACATGCGCGCAGCAGCAGGTACACTACAAGAATTAAGCCCCTTTGCCCCAAAATTGTACCTTCCATTCTCCACAGCACTCCACCGCATTACTGAAAAATTCGCTTCATTGCACCTTGTCAAGTGAGTGTTCCCCTCTCCTGACGTCCAGAAGTTTGATCACGTTACAATACATCAGACGCTATCCGCTGATCTTTGGGTCCTGGCGAGCGGTAAGCGAATTTGCATGTCCCCAACATACTTCGTTATCTTTGTTCCTTTGCGCAGCGATTGGATAGTGAGAGCAGGTTCTTCCCGTCAATTGCACGCTCGATTCAGGACGTGATCGAGCGTTCGCAAAACGCAATGTTCAGTAAGAAATGCCGGAAGCTCTTGAAGGTTGGCTATTGCCAGCAGTTCCGTTACGCTTTGCACTGACGCCTGCTTGCGTCAGGACATTCGGGAGCAGCAACGCTCGACATCCTCAGCCTCCCAACAAACTCTCTCTGATTATTTAGGCCACGATACATTCTCCAATGCTGCTAGTGATATCGATGAAAGCATCGCGGAGGAACCCAGTAACAGTACCGTTCGCCAGATGCTAGAATGCATATATAAGAATGCCGTCCGACCGAGCACCTACAAGGTGAGTTTACCGTCTTCCTGCAGGTCCTCCTTATAACGCGGCGAATTCGGCGCAGGGGATCGGCGCAAGATCCACCCCAGTTGACAATGATAAAGATGAACTCGACTTTTTATCGGAGGCCGGCATACCGTCCGAGGAAATATTAACTGACATTGTCGACGATGGTGATGGCATGATTCAGTCCTTGCAAGACTTCGAAGACGAGTATGTCTTATCGTCTGATGACGACAACATGAATGAAGACGTCTCGTCGTTCGATCTGCCGTGCCGAGATCAAGTAGCGCTTTGCCCAGATTCCTTCGACGCGTTGGTAGAACTAGAACAACATCGTCCAACTTCGCAAGATTCGTTCTCGTCATCGCTAAGCTCTGAGTCTGTCAACGTGAGCCTCACATTCCATGTTGCTGACTTTCTTGACAACCTGACAGTGCATACCCGACGAGCGTTTAAACCTATCATCTCCGACCTCGGCCTCTGGATGCAATATCCTCGTAATAGAAGACTTTTATCCGGATTCTGGCGACGAACTGTCTATCTCTGGCCCGATTTCCACAGAATCTGATGTTCTGGACTGCCTCTCCGCTACTGAGAAGCTCCTAGTGGCGCATACTACATTCTCTGAACTGCTTCACCGTGAAGAAGATAATAACTTCTTCATACATCCGGACGATCTGGACCTGGCGTTACCAAGTGCTCGCGGCGTGGACTGTGGTCTATTTTTATTCTTTAATTCAGATGACACGCAAATTAGCAATAGCTTTCTGGAGATAGCTTGCGCCGAGCCGTCTATTCCCGCCGACAGTGAACTCGATCTCGCTACTTTTACTGAGCCTCTGGAACTTGCTTCAAACTTCTGCCTTTCGGACGACGAATCCTGCGATCGGCACGAGCCTCCGAAACGCGGCCCTTCGTCGTACGATGCCGAACCCTGGCGAGCTCTGTGGTCAATGGAACCTGGAGCGCAGATTTCCGACGGTCCGTACTACATTTGTGTGCCTGCTGACTATAACCTACACATACCTTTAAAGGAGGTATTCTCTTTCCTGACGCTCCACCGCCGGCGGAACACGGTATGTTTGAAGGAGAAGATGTTGCAATGGTAGCGGATTTGCGTGGACTAGACGAGGACATTCTTCTGTTAGATTGATGTCAAATGTTCCACATGAATCTATTGTATGCACAGCATATCTCGGATGGTCCTGAATGAGATTACATTGCGAACGGCGCAAGTCTCGGCGTCCATAGATGATTGCCTAATTTGGGACGCAGCGATGGGTTTGAGTTGCTTACGTCATAGCCGCGGAAGGCAGTTCCAAGTTCCGCTGAGCTCCGCCCCACAGACGGTGGCGAGTGCAGCTCGGAGCTCTCGTCTACGACCGCCATCACAATTCACGACCTTGTTTTTAGTCCCGCAGACGTTTCTATCTCCTCAGTCCGCTCAACTGAGCCTTCTGTGCTCTTCTCAGTCTCCTTGTGACTCCACGACTTCATCATGTTGCCGGCACAGCGGAACAAGGTCGACATTAGCGTATGCATCTTTTGCACATCTGACAAGGCTCCGGGGCACTGATCTCTACATCGCTCTTGTAGAAACTTACGGAGGAGGAGCAGAAGCTCTTCCGTCTGTATGGCAAGCTCCCGACGCACAAGAATGTCCTGATGAAGATGCAGAAGGTGCGACTGCTGTGCGGCTCGATATTGCTTACGATTCTGACCGTTTCTGCGGCCATCACACAGGATCGCAAGTATTTCGACTCTGGTGATTACGCTCTTTCGAAAGCCGGTGTTGAGCCGCAACATGCAGTTGGTACCGCGATCCCTAATCCCGAGAAGTGAGTTGGATCCGCATCGCCTACTGCGCAGAAACTTGATTACATTGTGTTTGTTGCACAGCATTCCCCATGCTTCATCCCCTCCGAATCACGGACAGTCGCTCTCTATCTCCCCCACCAACTCTTCTGTCACGCCCGCGAAGGAGAGTCCACTCGCCGAGGCAGAGAACTCAGCAACCGCCGAGTCTGCCGAGAATGAGAACGATAACGATAACATCACTGAGGAGTAGACCCTTCGCAACCTGTTCATGTAGCACCTGCTGATTCCCCACTTGACCATCTATCTCTCGGCCTTGGAGCTATTCGGGGTGTTTCGGACGGTTCTTCGAATGCCTGAATCTGTATACGACGTAGCGTCCACGTGATAGGATACGGTATAAATGTGTATTATACGGCTTCTCGGTGCAGCAAGCCGCCTCGCTGTTCTGATAATGACATTACACTTCCCTCTCGGGAAGATAATGCATTTTTTACCCTCTGAAATTTCCCCCTTGGAAGTGCTCGACTTGTGGTGTGGGCTGTGCAAATGTCACGCCATCGCGACGTCGTGATGTGACTCCGTTACACGACGCGCGCAACGACGCGACGCGACGCGTTCTATGCCAGCCGACATACTACGCTCTGGCTATATCGTCTCTTGTACCTTCCGAACTCGAATGGCCGCTACGGATAACGCAAAACTATGCAAAGAGGTTATAGACCGCTTTGGCGAGTCACTAGAGGAAAACCTAGTTTCCGACTGTTAGTCTCCCGCCGTACTCGCCTGTGAGCAACTGAGTAACGCGTCCTCAGGCGTGAAGCTATGCCAGATGTACAATATTGGCGGAGAGGATCTATTCTTCAAATGGGAGGCCATGAAATACGGCACGCAAGGGCCCAGCCAATTTACTGCGGACACACTGCAGGCTCTGAAGGCGACCTTGCAGCGCGAACAGGCCAAGGCGAATGCTAAGAGACAGCAGTCGAAGGTACTTCTCAGCGGGCCACTGAACAGGAATTTTGGATTTTCTGGGAGATCCGGGGCGCGTATAGACCCTGGCGCCATCAAAGTGCCACAGCACCCTGTTCGACGGCAGGACGGCTTCGCGTTTGGTTTGCATGATGACAAGTTGCCCGTTGCTGGCCCGAGTAGTAGTGTACGCTTTGTCGGGCCGAACATGGATGGGGAGTCACGTACACGTCGAGCATGTGAGTCCACAGCACATCTTCGTTATGCGGGTCCTGAGACTAGATAGATCGGTATATGTTTGAGAAGGTATCGGAGCGTAGTGAAGGTAGACCTTCCACCGCAGTCGACGGATTATAGTTCATAACTCTTGGATACGTTTAGCTCTGGATGATAAGATCGACGAGTTTGGAGAACTCGTCAAACAACATTACAATCTAGAAGAACTCGGCGATCCTGCTGCCTCTACTGAGGTGTGTATATATTTGCGACCCTTACTGTTGTCTCACTTCGAGTTCTAGGAGGAGGTGGTAGTCGTCGGACGTGTGACCTTCGACTCAGAATCTATCTCCAGTTCCGTGAAACTCAATGAGGCCTCCCTCGCTCTGGAATCGTCGCGCATGATGGGTGCAGGTGCTAGAATACCTGTGCGATTCGATCCTGGCGTCAAAATACGAAAAGGAAAGGCCGGTATAGGTGGCATCGGACTCTTTCCTGGGGCAATGGTTGCTCTTAAGGGCAAGAATGGCGGCGGAGGCTACTTCCTCGCTACTGAAATTCTATCCGTGCGTTCAGTCTGCCTCGAGGTGTCCATGTCTACATGACTCGTCGTGTATATAGCTTCCTCCCTTACGTGCTGCGCCAAGGAGCATGACCAAGTCAGAAGATGGCCAATCTTCGTTTACGATGCATATCGCATGTGGACCGTTCACATCTGATGCCGACCTCGAATATGCACCATGGTATAGCATGCTGTCTAGGATCAAAAATGAGAAACCTCTTGTGGTGCTTCTAGTGAGTGTCTCGGTATGACATCTGAGTCGCAGGCTGACTGCGTGTATTCCGTAGGTAGGTCCGTTTGTAGACAGTGCGCATCCGCTCGTCAAGGTCGGAGATGTGGGTGCCACACCCGCAGAGATGTTTCGGCAGCATTTCTTAGACCCACTGGAAGACTACCTCAATTCAGCTAAGGGAAGCATCGTCCTAATCGTGCCCAGCACCAGGGACATCATCAGCGACCATGCCGTTTACCCTCAGCCAGAATTCAGCGCTACGTTGCCTGGCTTAGATGCCGTAAGATTACCCCCGCGACGAGCTGGAAATCTCACTAACTCGTCGGACTATAGCGTATCGGACTGTTGCCGAACCCCGCACGTTTCTCATTGAATGACGTATCCTTCGGTGTCAGCAGCGTTGATGTGCTATTCCACTTGCGCAAGGAAGAATTCCTCAAGCGGGGCCAGGAAGTGGATTCGCTGCCGTCGGACGACATCGAGGGCCAGACGACGAATGATCCCATGGTCAACTCGTGTCGTCATCTTTTGCTGCAACGAAGGTAGGACGGTCACGCCTCACTCAGAACCGTATTCTGAGGAGTTCACGTAGCTTCTATCCCATCTTTCCTGCGCCACTTGACCTCTCGCACGAGGTCAACCTCGACGTGGCTCATTGGGATGGTCTGAGGCTGGGCGCCGGTGCGGAAGTGGACACTGCTCCTGACGTCCTTATCACACCCAGTAGGCTGAAGCACTTCTCGAAGGTAGGACCTCTACTGTGTTGGTCAGGGCAACGTTGACCCTGCCGCTTAGGTCGTGGATGACACGATCGCGATCAACCCGTCGTTCTCAATGAAGGGTATGTTCGCAGCCCTGAACTATTCTGGCGACGCAGCCGCCGTACCGATGAGGAATAGATTGAAGGTCGAGTTGGTGAAATTGGATTAGACGTGGCGTATATGTGTATTCTCTACTTGATGATCGTGTTTGCAGGTCGTTTGGTGCTCCTTGTTAATTATGGTGACTGCATTCCCCAGGATAAAATTGACTCGTCATATTTGGACTGTCCCCGGTGACTGTTGTCACTGACATGGCGGCTCTCCTGCGGGTCGAATGACAATATGGAAGACCACTGTCAAAACCCCAGATTTCATTCTTGGAAGAGTGAATTGCAGTGAAAAGCATCGACAACAGCATACAAAGATGGTATCTGAGAAGAATGTAACTGGATCTCACACAGACCAGCAGATCAATCGATCTTGTCCGAGAAGTCCTGCGAGAGTAGAGGATGCGACACCTGCTTGACACGGTCGTCTCGCAGCAGCCTGCAGAGTGAAACGGAGTGATCAACATACGGAACTCCCAAGAGCTGAAACTTGGATGTACCTTGCGTCTATTCTTGGGTCTTCCCCTTCCAACCCAAGTACCGCCTGCGGTGTCTTCGCCTCAAGTACCTGTAAAGTGTGACTCATGAGCACAGAAAGGTTCGATGCCTGGTACAGCACCCACGTAATGGTTGTCACAGTAAGGGCAGTATTCATCGCTCTCCTCGTAATTCGACATGTCCTTCCGGAAGGCCTTCTTACACTTTTTGCAGAGGAATGCCATTTCGGTCGTCTTCTTGAGCTGGTGCGTCTGTGTCTCCGCATGGCACTCGGCACAATCGAACCATTGCCTGCAGCATGGGGCACGGATGGCGACCTGCGCGTTGAGAATGTGTTTGCTGTTACAAGAAGAGCGTTAGCCCAGGAAGTGGCGTGGCGGGCTTCGTCCCAGGAACGCCGTGGCGGATGAACCAGTGCGCAAGGACGCGCCCGTCCGGGACATGGAAGCGAGGGCAGGGTAGGAGTCAAACACTAACCACATCGCAGGAGTATTCTTCTCGTCGAACTGAACGAACTTGAGAGCGATGAGTAGGTTCAAACGTGGAGATTGCGGGAAAGATGGACGGGCAGGCGCGCCGGACGGTAGCGGCCAGCAGGCTTCGCCGCGTTCTCTTCCTCGACTGCACACCACGATGTCCGGGTACTCGCTCCCGCTCTCCTACCCGCTGGGCCCAATCCTTATCTGCATCCTGACAACCGGACATGCTGTCCTTACATCTCGGCACGAGGCAGCCGTACGCCCAGCGTTTATACGAAACGTTCCCTGACGAGAATAGCGCACCCTGGCGCACTAGCACCCACCGCGCCCGTGCCCGCCATCTTCCCTCCTTCACAGCCGTCCTGGCCAGCCGTACCCGTTCCTCTGCGGGTGCGCGACCGTCGTGTAACCTCAATACCAATGTTAGCGAGGGGTCGGGACGCAGCAATAGCAAACCCACGCAATGCGCCCGTCTCCGGTGCAAGGACCACGGTTCGGTCTTCACTGTCTGCAACAGCGGCTCCCTGCCCCTTGACCGCTGCAGACCAGGACGGGCTGGAGGAATCTCTGTCGAGTGAAGATGTGTCACTTGGAGCAATGCAAGGTAAGCAAGACCGTCAATTTTTCGAGATTACAGCGGTAGTGGATGTGAACGGGCACGATGATCCTGTTCTTGCAACGGTTGTCCATGGCTGGCATATTCCCTGGTATCGCTTGGCGCATATGATAGCTCTATTGCCCACAGCTCCTGACATTCATCGAATACTGGCTAACAAGAGTGCAGGTCGAAGTTCTTTGCAAGCACCCGTGTTCTTCACGCGTGTATCCGCGACGTATTTCACAGCAGCTGCCACATATCTTGCTCTTCGAGACGATTCGGCCTCTATCCCGTCGATATCGAGCACACCTGCAGTCGTCACGCCGCTCCCCACCTACTATGTATCCTCATTCACTACCACCCTACCTAATGGCTCCGTGGTTATCACGTCGCAAACCATCAGTACCACTATGTCTCCGTTTACCATCTATATTCCTGTAACATCTACTGCAGCAAGTCAAAGTACAAGCGACAACGGGCTCAATGGTGCACTTGCCCCTCTGCTGGGTGGTGTTCTCGGAGGATTTTTCGGACTCTTGTTAATTGCCGTTATGATTTGGCTTCTATGGTTTGTACTTTTCTTATTCAATTTCTTGACAAGGTGGTGACATTCTTGTAGGCGGAGACGCGCCGAGCGCCGCAAGATTGACCCTATTCTGCCTACTGCACCAGTGCCCGCCTTCTTGCACGACTACACACATAAGACAAGGAAGCGCACGCCTGCACCCCCGCCGCCAGCATACCAATATGGCCTCGTCGGCAGTCCTCGCTCGCCACGGTCTACTATAACCTCCCGCCCGCCTTCGCAGACGCTTTCGGTGCTGACAAGCCAGACACACACCTCCCTATCGCCCTCTACGTCACAGCAGATGATGTACAGCCCAACTGCACTTGCGCCTGGTCAGAGTCTCCCTCCCACGCGTCCTACAACACCATTTGCCCTCGGCCATCAGAGCCACTCTCCACCACCTGAGGAAAGGCAGGAACGAGGCAATGAGATGTGGCCGCGACTTGGCTCGGAGGATGGACACGGCGGTGATAGGAGACCTTCACCATCACCGAGGCAGATGCGCCTGTCCCTTACGCTGGCGAATTGGAACCCGACAACAGACGGCGAGCTATATGACTTTGGGCGTGGCGGACGGAATGGCGTGGAAGCGGATCCTATTATCACAGACGGGAGACCGAGGACGGACTCGGGTTCGAGCACCGATGAGTTGACTGTTGGCCCACACCCCTCGAGCTGAGCGGCCGTGCAGGTATTCTCCCGGGTACGTGCACCTCAATGACGTTGCCAGTCACGGGACGATAGGATGTGTCGTTGAGGCATAATCGGATGGCGAGCCCGTCGGGCTCAGAGTCTGCAGCTTCTCCCGATGTGCTATTTCCCTCACACCCGTCAAGTCCATGCCCCGTCCAACCATAGATGTGGACATTTTCCCCCGTGCTGATTCATAGGTGTTTCAATTAATTATTAGATTCAGTATGAAAAACAGGCATGTTATGGTTCCTACCTCTCTCGATCTTCCCCACTGAAGATGGTTTGCGCAAGACACGCGCACACGCTTACCGTTTGCTGTCTGAGGGCGAAGCTGGTTGAATGCCGCAAGGCAGCAGACCTCACATCCACCGACGGCCCCCGAGTGCTTCATATAGATGTGTCATCGCAATTTGTCGGAACATCTCGTCTGTCTCAGCTCACGCAATCTTTGGTCAACGCACTAGACTCGTATGGTGTGGCCGTCGGGCGCCAACCACAACACATTCCAAATGTGGCTGGGCAAGCGCTCGTTCATCCCTGTACTTCCCGATCGTGCTCCGAGGCCGACTCTGCTTCGACCTTCCACATACATTCCCTGATGTTCGAGGGGAGACGGTTTGCCCATGTGTCTGACCGGACCATGTAACTGTCTAGATGATATTGGGAATGCTTGCTAATGGACCTTGCGTATTGTCCGATGGGAATGCAGCGAGCGCGACGCCGAGAACGTTCCAAGCTCTGGACGTCTCTGCCTCGCCAGTCGGGAACGCGGCCGGGACCGACAATTGACCTCATCCAGCGTCCTGCCTCGCCCCCGGACGGATTTGTGATGTGGGCTCCTCGCGGTGTATAAATGCTGCCGCAAGTTCCAGTCGATTACACCAGTTCACGAATCATTAACGAGTTCAACACATACCTTTAATTATCACTCCCCCTCTACCGATCTCTTTTGCACCACTTTGATTCGCGGGATAGAGCAATGGCAGGTAACGACGCGCTCAACCTCAACTCTCCCGATGCTGTGCTTCACGTCAGCACCCACGGCTCCGACTGGCTGTGGGCTGCATTCTCGGTGATGGCCTTCTGCCTACTCGTAGCTGTCGGTGTTACCTTCACTGTGAGTATTGTGCCTCGTTATCTTGTTACATGCGAGTGTTTATGGCCTTGCATCTAGCGGCCACGCGGTGCACGTCTGTTCCACCAGATTGCTGTGATCGTGCTTGCCACGTCCAGCATCGCCTACTTCTCCATGGCCTCTGACCTTGGTGCGACACCGGTACCTGTCGAATTCCGCGGCGATGGCAGTGACCCGACCCGCCAGATCTGGGTAAGTGCTCGTTCTCCCACGTGGGCTTCTATGGCGCTGACGGGGATGCCCTTCTTAGTATGTGCGGTACATCCAATGGTTCATTACCTTCCCGCTTCTGCTCCTGGAGCTACTTCTTGCCACTGGCCTCTCACTCTCCGACATCCTGACGACGCTCTTCATGGCGCTCGTGCTCGTGGTTTGCGGCCTTGTCGGTGCACTTGTGCACAGCACTTACAAGTGGGGGTACTTCACGTTCGGTTGTGCAGCCCTCTTCTACATTTGGTACGATTTCCAGGCTGTTCAATTTATATGCTGTATTCACCACACATTCGTGTAGGTATGTCCTCCTGGTGCATGCACCTGCGACACAATTTGCAGCAGGTGTCGTACGCAACCGGTACCGCCTCGCCTCGGGCTACCTCGCGTTCATGCTCATCACATACCCGATCTGCTGGGCATGCAGCGAGGGCGCGAATGTTATCTCGCCGACGTCCGAGATGATATGGTACGGCATCCTGGACATTCTCGCGGGACCGATTTTCCTGGCAATCTTCTTGTGGGAACTTCGCGGAGTCGACTATAATTCATTTGGTCTCCAGAGTGGCAAATATGTCAACTACGGCGAGAAGACTGTCCCTGCCCCTGCTCCAGTCACCACCGTATAATCATTTCATCCTTCCTCCCATCAACTAATTCCCCTCTGTGGTCCTCGTCATCATCTCCACTATGCACGAATCTCATGAAAAGGTTACGAAGCTTACGCCGTCAATCCTTCACCATTATCTTAGAGCCTTTTGTTTTCGAGTGTAGTTGTACTTGTCATTTGTTGTTGTATTCGTATACTTAATTATATTGATTTCCATTCGCGCTTTCCATCCCAGTAGCGTCTTTCCAGCTCTATCGAAATACATTGTACGGGTGATACTCAGGAGTCATTTTTGCGTGAAATGCCGGTGCTGATTCCCGCTCAGCTAGTGGCGTTGGACTGGAGGCGGTTCAGTTAGATTCCACGATTACCCCATTTGGGCATGCACCAGCTATGTAGCCGAGGGAATGACGCAACGCGAACGACCCGCAGACATCGACACTGTACACTAGTTTTCTACAGCCACATCCCCCCCTCGCTCCTCCGCGCTACGTGCATCTCGTCATGGGTCGCGAAGGCAGTAAAGTCTCTTCGAAGGACAGCCGTTCCCCGGACAAAAGTGGGCGCGAACATAAGCGCAAGCACAAGCACAAGTCAGATAAAGAACGCTCGGGTAAACGAGCTCGCAAGAATGACAGCCACGTCCATATCGTAGATGACGATGCGGATGAGGATGAATGGATGGAGAAGAATATTGATATGGACGGGGAAGCGGTGCGTCCTGCGTTGTGATATAGCAACCTCTTCATGTGTTCAATTGCACCAGGTCCTCGCTGCAGACATCCCGACGTCAGAGAGCTTGAAGATGAAAACGAGAGCCGAAGTGAAACCAGGAGATCCACCTCTTCCACCTTCCCTACGGACACAAACTTTTCTCCAGAGGGACGAATGGATGCTCATGCCCGGTGAAGAGCCGACGATTCCAGAGGTTCAAAAGCGTCTTGACCTGCCCACTGGTGAAGAGGATATAACATCTCGGCGCGACCTCCCCACAGGTGAAGAGCAATACACCTACACCGAGGGATACGGAGAGCCTTCGCAGGATGCCCGCACTATGACTGGTGGCGTAGACTTTTTCTCTAATCTGGGCACGGAGAGAAAGAGGAAACCTAAGGAGGCAGATCGTCCTGATCCAGACAAGGTGCGTCCGATCGAGTTAGGAACATAACGGCAGGTAATAAATGCGCAGATGTAGCTGCATATCAGCAGCAAGGAGCTGAACACAAACTTGAGGGAGGGCAAGAGCACAGACAACCAACCACCTCCAACGCAGAAATCGATCGTACCAGGGGGACCAGGTTCACAGTGGCGCATGATGAAGCTCAAGCGCGTTTACGAAGCGGCGGAGGCAGAAGGCAAGTCCATAGAAGAGGTTGCTATGGAACGCTTCGAGTCACTCGACGCCTTCGAAGAAGCTAAGGAGGAACGACGCATCCTGGACGAGCGTGAGGGCAAACGCACGAGTCGGGGAGGACAGCGCAAAGAGAAGGGCAAAGAACCTGAAGGTGAACGACGGGTCATGTTCACCGACTTATACTCTGCGAGTGGCACCCCGAGCCGTGGCTCCTCGTTTCGGCGACCTGACCTCGGCGGGAGCACACCCACTACCCCGGGTCCTACTGCACAGGAAGCCCGCTCGGACAGTCGATACGACCTGCTGCGTACGGCGACTCCCCCGGAGAAGTCGCATGCGCCTATCCCCTCTGTCGCCGCTACCTCTGCATCGCTTGTGGGCGTGAAGCGCCGTGCGCTGTCTCCATCGTCCCTTAACAAACTCCAGGCAAAAGTTCTACGCGCCAAGCTGATGAACGCTCCGGATGCGGAGCAGCTAGAGAAGGAGTACAATGAAGAGATACGTAAGGCTCGCGGAGAGGAAGGCGAAGATAATGTGCGGGTCGAGGTGCTACCAACCGTGGATGTTCGCGGGAATTTGTATGATGTAGGATCGGGCAGTGGGGAGAACGCACTCCCACCAGGAAACCGAAGACCAAAGGAGAAGGTGCGCCTGATTATTTCTGCATTCCTTGTACAAGGCTTATATCATGCTAGGTGGAGACCCGTGACCCCCAGACCGGAGAAATCATACGATACAATGGAGATGATGATAATCTCACGTTGGGAGAGATGCTCAGGCAAGAGCGTTTCAGGTCAGGACCCAAGGACGAGAAGAATCTTGATGCGATGTTGGCTCGCACAATTGCTACGGATGGTGGCTTCGAGGTATGTGTTTATCCCACAACTGCGGAGGAGTCTGGTTTATGCTCAGAAATATCAAGGACAATATCGATTATATGGATGACAACGCGGATAAGTTGGGTAGGAAGAAAGGCCGTTCAGAGCAACAGAAACGGCTATTCGCGATCAATGGTCTTCAATTTCCGTCCTTGGTCTGTGTAATATCTCATACAATCATTTCAGACTTCAAGCGAACACAGAAAGCACTCGCGACTTGCTCATTCTGCTATGGAGAAGACGACTCTCCACCAAAGGCACCCGTTGTCGCTATGGGCACCCGCGCTTACCTTTCATGCACCTTGACGGAAGAGCTCGTGGATGGGCACTGCCTTATAGTCCCAATTCAGCATCATCTCACCTCGCTTGAGGCTGATGATGACGTCTGGGACGAAGTTCGGGTACGTCGCATCACTGGGTCCATTTACCTGCAAGCCAACAACGCTAACAATACTGCAGAACTTCATGAAATGTCTCATGCGAATGTGTGCTGAAGAGGATAAAGGTGTCATTTTCTACGAGACAGTGATATCCCTGAAGCCTCAAAAGCATACCTATATCGAATGTGTACCACTCTCATGGGACCAGTTTGAAGTGATCCCTGGCTATTTCAAAGTGCGTAATTGTTCTCGCTCTTCAGTTGATCCTCATGCAAAATTGGCCGCAGGAATCCATCCTGATGTCAGAAACCGAATGGTCACAACATAAAAAGCTCATCGATTTCTCCGCACGACCGGGCGGTTTCCGACGAGCGATGGTGCCAAACCTGCCCTACTTCATGGTCCAGTTTGACTATAAGGGCGAGAAAGGTTATGGGCACGTCATTGAGGGAACGGGCGAAGCTGCAGATCCCGGTGGTGACAATGCAGAAGGTGACATTGACGAGGGCGCCGCAGGCGGCGGAGAGTTCCCTCGGTAAGCTATCATTTCGCTAGAAATGTACATGATGTTTACCGATCCAATTCTTCAGGTACTTTGCTGCAGAGATCATAGGCAACTTGCTGGATCTCGAGCCTCGGCGATGGCGCCGACCACGAAGATTTGATTTCGTTCGGAACAAGGAGCGTACGGAGAAGTTCAGGCAGAAGTACGAGAAGTACGACTGGACGGGTATGATCGGGAGTGCAGAATAGCTGGTACCTGGAGTAGAGGCTGACGGAAGCATATCTATCGTATTTTTGTACAACTATTGTTGGTTATTTCGAAGGAAACAGCCCTTCAGAGCACTTCATTGAAGTGTTGTCAAAGTTGCCAGGATTACAATTCGGTATTGCTGTGGAGTCACCGGACCGCCGATCCCGTTCCGTTCATTGACCGTCTCGACTCCGGTTCACTCATTCGACACCCACTAGTACTGGAAATTCCTGAGCAGGGCTGCGTCTTTCAGCGGGCACTAGATTGTCTTGAGCCTACCATGTACACCGCATCCTCACCTGTTCACGCTCTGAGGCTTGCGTGCCGTGGTCATGTCAGCCGCCTTTCATGTGCCTTGAGATCGTGTAACCCCAGTGCTAGGAGACTGACTACCCTTCGAGACGCAGGTGATGTTGCTCCTTTGAACAGGTCCTATTTGTATGGTATGTCATATTACGTAGTCACTGAGGCACCCGTCAAGTCTTAGTGCACTGCAGTGCCCACGTCGTCGGATCGTATGCTCAACAAGTCTCTGTCCACAAATACGGATGTCATCATCTATGACCTTGAGGACAGCGTGCCTCCGTCTGACAAGGACACCGCGAGAGAGAAACTCCGGGGTTTCTTCAGTGTGAGCCTAGAGGTGGTATAATGGCTACTGGCTTCCGCTCATCTAGACCTCCAGAGCAAGTCTCAAACAGAGCTGCCTCGACCCGAACGCACTGCCATCAGGCTGAACTCAATCCATACACCCTTTTTTGAGAACGATATCACCCAAGCTGTATGTACCGTTACATCGTTGTCATTGGACTGTGTGGGCTCAATCAATCACAGCTTCGTTTGCCATCCATACGAACCCTCGTCCTGCCAAAGGTCCATTCAGCAGTCGACTTACATCATGTTTCTCGCCAAATTTATGCACATTATTATCTCACCGCCACTGCACAACCGGGAGAGCGGCCGCTGCAATTGGTGGCAAGTATAGAGAGTGCACGCTCGCTCCTCAATCTGCGTGAAATTGCCGCGTGGCAATCTGAGTATGGTTCATACCTTGGCGGGAAGCTCGTCGCTCTCCTTGTGCGTTGTCAAAAGATTCTCAAAATCTATCTCTCATCACTCGATTAGTTCGCGGCAGAAGACTGTAGGTGGCTGTCTCCCTGCTCTTTCTGTCCCTTGACCTGTCTTCCTTAGACTGTGCAGACACATCCATTATACGCACGAAGTCTCGGCAAGAGTTGCTATATACTAGGTCACAAATCGCCATAACGGCAAAAGCGCACGGATTGAATGCGATAGATATGGTGAGATAGCTGGCCTCTTCCACAGAACCGGATGCCTCACAAGACATGCAGGTGTGCGTCAATTACAAAGATCTTGACTACCTGAAGGAAGAATGTGAGGATGGGAGGCGGATGGGGTTCAATGGCAAGGTACGGCGACTGCGGCGAGACAATTAGCGTTACTCATCTTTCACTTCAAATTCCACAGCAAGCAATACACCCGACACAAGTCGACATCATACAGTCAACGTTTGTCCCATCAGAGAAGGGTAGGCGCGGGGACTAGCTTCGAAGAAAATATTCTCATATATGCGTCCCAGAAATTCTCCGTGCTGTCAAGATTCTTCACCAGATGGAGCGTGCCCATAGTACGCAGAGGGGTGCGATTGGGCTCGAGCTTGAGGATGGTGGTAAAGAGATGATAGATGCACCCATGATTAAGCAGGTGGGCCATGTAAATTTTGTCAGCTGAATTAATTTCTGAACATTGGGCAGGCCGAGAACATTGTCCGGATAGCCAGATCAGCAGGTCTCAAGATCCCACAAGTTGAGTGACGACGAGAACTGAGGGGTATTGTAGAAGCACTTGTACAAACTATCGAGTAAAACGTTGCGAAAGCTCAGAACAGATTGAATTGTACTGGCAAGAAGGATCGAAAGATTCTGTAAGGAACCATACGATCGCCCATCGGAGAGGAAGTAGTTACTAACCTTTACTAACGTACAGTACTGTGTTTGTTCGTCCCGCGTGAGCGCTTGAGCATCGGGAAGGTCTATTAGTCAGCATACCTCAGTCGCCCAACGCGGGTCCGCGACTGACTGGAGTGCTCTCCTCCTTATCTTCTACCTTATGTCTGGCGACCTGCAACGCTACATCAGCGACAATGCGCTTACAGTAAGTCTGCGTCTCTGAACGTACGGGCCTCAAAATAGATCTAATCCTGTTGCAGTTCTTCGGGCTTTCCGATCGAAGTATCGTGGACTATGTGGTAGCGTCAGGTATGTCCGGCCGCCCTCTCTGGGTATTCGCTAGGTTCATTCAAACATTCACAGCCTCTTCTGCGAAGTCTCCTGAAGCTCTCTTCTCTGCACTCAACGCTTCCGGTCTACCAGACACCTCCGCCGCACAGCAGTTCGTTCAAGAAGTCTACTCTCGTGTCCCTCGTAAGGGCAAGCAGAAGAAGCCCTCTGATAGCTCCCGGAGGCAAGCAGAAGAGGAGGCCAAGCTTCTACGGTCTCAACGATTTGGTTTCATCCTCGATGACGACGAGACTGCTGGAGGCAGCGGTCTAGACACCAAGGAGAAGGTTTCTGGCCGCAGTAGTGCAAAAGATAAGAAGGAGAGGCATACGCGAAAACGGGAAAGTGACGCGCGAGAGTGGGAGAGTGATGAAGAGGAGAAGTCGAGGAAAAGGGCTCGAACCGAGGAACTGGAAGAACGGAGGCCCGAAGAGGAGGACCTCAGCAACCTCGACTTGGAAGATGAAGAGGCTCGGAAGGAGCGCCAGCGACTGGAGGATCTGCGGGAACGAGATGCCTTCGCGGAGCGGGTGAAGGAGAAGGATCGCGAGAAGACGAAGCGAATCGTGGAGGACCGATCCTCGAAGTCTGGTGCTGCAGCAGAAGCGGCTGAGCGTAGACGACTGGCAGACGATTCAGAAGCCCGAGGACGCGCCATGCCATCCCTCCGAGAACACTCGCGGCAAGAGTACCTGTCGAAGCGTGAGCTCCAGCGCATCGAGCTGCTACGCAGAGAGATCGCGGACGACGAGGCGCTCTTCCGGGGGATGAAGATGACGAAGCGGGAACGGCGAGAGCTGGACCGAAAGAAGGAGCTCCTGCGGCTTGTCGAGGAGCGGCTCAAGATCAGTGACAAATGGGAGGGATACCAGCTGCCTGAGGACTACTTCACTGAACAGGGCAAGATTGATAAGAAGAAGAAGGAAAGTGTCTTATACCAGCGATACGAAGATGCGAAGCCCAAGGACGACCAGTTTACTACTGATGTCGACCAATGGGAGGCAGCTCAGACGCGACATAGCACCTTCAAGACTGGTGCCATGGACAAGCAGGAAGTCGTGGAGGACTACGAGTACGTGTTTGATGAGAGCCAGACGATCAAGTTTGTCATGGAAAGCACACTGGGCGGAGAGGGCAACTTGAGCGCAGCCGACAAGCTTCTCCAGCAGCAGATCGATGAAGCAGAGCAGCGAGGTGAGTGTCAAGCTCACAAATTCGGGACTGCATATCTCACCCTGGATACAGCTAAGTCGATAGACGAGACTCGAAAATCTCTTCCGATCTATCACTATCGTGAAGAGCTGCTCGAAGCCATCAAAGAGCACCAGGTACTCATCGTCGTCGCCGAAACCGGTTCTGGCAAGACTACCCAACTACCCCAGTATCTTCATGAAGCCGGATACACAGCCGGCGGCCAGAAAGTTGGGTGCACACAGCCTCGGCGCGTCGCCGCCATGTCTGTTGCGGCGCGTGTGGCCGAGGAGATGGGCACAAAGGTTGGGTACGAGGTGGGGTACTCGATCCGGTTCGAGGACTGCACTAGCGACAAGACGGTACTCAAGTACATGACAGATGGCATGTTATTGCGTGAGTTCCTGACGGAGCCGGATCTAGCGGGTTACTCTGCTCTGATCATTGACGAGGCGCATGAGAGGACGTTGAGTACGGATATCCTGTTTGCTCTTGTCAAGGTGCGCCTTGCCCGCCTTTACATTAGCAGAATCTTACATCGAAACTCAAGGATATTGCACGGTTCCGACCTGAGCTCAGGCTGCTGATCTCGAGTGCTACTATGGACGCAGAGAAGTTCAGCGAGTACTTCGATAATGCGCCTGTATTCTACGGTGAGCGCCAGACCCGCTTGAGAATTATGTGATCATTGACTGACTTGCCCTCAAGTCCCCGGTAGACGCTACCCCGTCGATATCCACTACACCCCTCAACCAGAGGCGAATTATCTGCATGCTGCAATCACCACAGTTTTCCAGATTCATACCACTCAACCGAAGGGCGATATCCTTGTCTTTTTCACTGTGAGTTCTTTGTGCGATAATGACAAATCGTGAAGCTCATATGATGTTGATAGGGTCAAGACGAGATTGAAGCTGCGCAAGAAAATCTGCAGGAGACGGCTCGTGCACTTGGCAACAAGATAGCAGAACTCATCATCTGTCCCATCTACGCGAATCTCCCAAGCGACATGCAGGCGAAGATTTTCGAGCCTACACCAGAGGGCGCGCGGAAGGTTGTTCTGGCCACGAATATCGCGGAAACCTCTATCACGATTGACGGCGTCGTCTTCGTTATCGACCCCGGATTTGTGAAGCAGAACTCATATAATCCGCGGACGGGCATGTCGTCGCTTGTCGTTGTCCCATGTTCACGGGCATCTGCGAATCAGCGTGCAGGTCGTGCAGGTCGGGTCGGTCCTGGCAAGGCTTTCCGGCTCTACACCAAGTGGGCGTACTCGAATGAACTCGAGGAAAACACTGTTCCGGAGATTCAGCGCACCAACCTCGGAATGGTGGTCTTATTACTCAAATCCCTTGGAATTAACGATCTTATTGGCTTCGAGTTCATGGACCCTCCCCCAGGCGAGACGCTCATGCGTGCGCTGGAACTGCTCTATGCTCTCGGCGCCCTGAACGATCGTGGAGAGCTGACCAAGCTCGGGCGAAGGATGGCAGAGTTCCCGGTCGACCCGATGTTGTCGAAGGCGATCATTGCGAGCGAGAGTTACTCGTGTACAGACGAGGTGCTCACCATCATCTCAATGCTGCAAGAGTCGTCATCGCTTTTCTACCGCCCGAAGGACAAGAAGCTGCACGCGGACCAGGCGAGGCAGAACTTTGTGCGCGCTGGTGGTGATCACTTCACACTGTTGAACGTCTGGGAGCAATGGGCGGACACGGGCTATTCACAGCAGTTCTGCTACGAGCAGTTCCTACAATTCAAAAGCTTGAGTAGGGCGCGTGATATCCGAGATCAGCTGGCAGGGCTTTGCGAGCGTGTCGAGATTGTCGTACAGAGCAATCCGAACACCAATGACATCACGCCTATCCAGAAGGCCATCACAGCGGGTTACTTTTACAACACGGTGAGCATAACAGTCCTCGTTCGGCGATGTGAGCGTTTTGCTGACCTGTTCTGCAGGCCCAATTGCAAAAGAGCGGTGATTCATACCGGACGCTGAAGACGAGTCAAACAGTGTACATTCATCCCTCGTCCAGTCTCTTCAACCATACGCCTCCTATCAAGACGGTTCTCTATTATGAACTGGTGATGACTTCCAAGTCATACATGCGACAAATAATGGAGATCAAGCCGGCATGGCTACTCGAAGGTGAGCATTTTGAACTTTAAGACCCTGAAATCGGCTGTTGACACATCTCGCGCTCGTACAGTTGCTCCTCATTACTTCAAGCAAGCTGACTTAGAACAGCTGGCTTCCGGAGACAAGAAAATGCCCAAGGCGATTGGAAGTGCAGGGGAGAAGGCAAGAGTATAATTGATGATGTCTTTACGTGTATATGTTCTCCGGATGTATTGTATTATTCCTCACCTGCTCTCTATTGCTTTCACAACACTTTCATTCGTGTGCGCTCATTGAGTCGCGAGCGTTGTGTGGCACTGCGGGCGGCAGATTAGCGCGCAATGAGACTCTGTCACGTGACAGCGCGTCGCGGCCTCGTGTTCTGAAAGCACCAAGAAGCGCTCAAGTCGAACCTTGCCGGGGACGTCGAACTTCAAGAGCCTCGGAATCCCCTCCTCCTCAAGATCCTCGTCAACTTTCGTTCCCTGTACGTGTCCGTCACTGATATATTGCGATTCATGCACTCTGATGAGTGCTGTGGTCTAAACTAGAGCCGTGCTAGGTCGTTGTGGAGATTCAACTTCCTTTGTAGCATTGCATGCAATTCGGTGGCAATCCTGGCTCAAAATTCTCCGCCCAAGGGTTCAAAAACTGGATCTCTGTGCGGGGCTCAGTGAAGTGTACTTTTCTGTCTCTGGATCGATTGGAAAGGCTTATCGTACGCGTGAGTATCCCATTCCGTCCAACGCGCCGTCTCATTCCTTTCACCACTTTCTACACCCTTGGTCACTTATTACGGAGTCCTTATGAAGTCTTGTTCTGATACTTCTAGACACATAGCAGGCAAGGACCATCACACAAGATATTCGCGATCTCGGCTTCCACCGTCTCATATACCATCTCGTGCTCTGATACCTGCTCTGCATCTCTCGCGCATCTGTTCTTACCATGTATAACTCGCTTTCCCCTCCATCACGCACATCGCCGCCGCTTACTCCTCCACCGATCACCGGGCAGCCAGAAGATCAGCGACCATCACCAGCGCTCTCCGACGACGCATCTCTCTGGGACATTTCATTTGTCTATGAGCAGAATGCTCAGGGCGAATATGTTCGTGTCTCGAAAGGGTCGGCCAAACCTTGCACGCCTCCCACACCTCTCGACTCTCCGGCAGTCAAGCCACCCTCGCCTGTACCAGCCAAGCAGCTACCAGCCCCCCTCGCTCGCTCTGAAAGCCTCCCTGCATCTTCTTTCGAAATTGCCGCCTCAGCGCGTTCGTTTCAACGCGTCTCATCAGGACCCGCGGGCATGACACAGACGCCGGCATCGTCATCCTCGGGACTGCGCAGTAGCCTGGTACCTCCATCGACTGGTACTCGGAAGCTCGGCGGTGGTGCACGGCGGGTCAAGCTGGAGGAATATCAGGAGGCCGACGCTTTGCTTCGTTCGCAGACTCAGGCAACTGAGGAGAAAGAGAATCAGCGCAGTCTGTCAAGTGTGCATTCTCTGAGTCGTCCGACTATTCCTCTGCGGGCCACGCGAGGGCTGGGGCGGAAAGTCGGAATAGAGAAAATCGTAGAGGAACACTCGTATGAAGATGTCGAATCGGCTCCCGAGCAACTGCCGCACCAATCCATCAGGCCTCGGCGTTCTGCCAGCCTCAGCGAAGCGCCCGGGATCAATGGGCATGACTTCGAGAGTGGTGCAGGATACCAGCAGCCATATAGCAGGCCAGGCACCAGCTTAGGACTTGTCAGTCGAGGGGCACGGCGAGTAACAATGGAGGAAAAATATCGTCAAGAGCGAGAGATTGCGCTCGATGAAGGTTCGCATCAATGCTCACGAGTCGAATGTGCTTCTAAACGAATCTCTTTGTAGCATACGCGCGTCGTGATGCGGAAGAATATGCAGAAGCAGAGAGTACGTAGAATCTACCCTCCATTTTGACCGTGGACTCATATCAGAGCAGGAAGAGTATACAATTCATCCGCTGCGCCCCGTCAATCTCCTTCGCCCACCCATATATCCTCATCACATTTACGTCCCATATACGCTCATCAGCGCAAAGACTCCGATACCCTCCGTAATGTTGCGCCTGCGTCGCCTGCGTCTCCGACAGCAGTTGACGGCATGATACCTCGCGGGTCACCCCCGACGCGTGGGACATCGTACGCGTTATCTTCCACACCAGGCCTGACCGTAAATGGCGTAGTTACCGGGGCATCATCAGCACGGCACAGACGAAGTCCAACAGCGCCTGAGCCGCCGACTACAAGCGACGAAATTGCCCCAGCATCAAGCGGAGCGGCGGTAGGCAGGACGTGGGCAGCGGGCGACGGGCGCGAGAGGAGACACGAAGACGTATATGTTGAGCCTGCCGCGCAGGCTCGCAGTGCTCCTGTTAAGCCACATCAAGCAGCACCTGCGCCAGCACCGACGAAGCAGGCACCACCGCAACATCATATGCAAACCGTGTCTGCGGCGCCGGATGTGCGATCCCGGAATATTGTCGTATGTAATCGGTGTTGAATCTCTGGCTGACATGGCGCTGAGAGGATGCCGTAGGTGAACAAGAAGTCATACGCACGCCTTGATATGATTGGGAAGGGTGGATCGTCCCGAGTATATCGTGTCATGAATGGCGCAAACGAGATCTACGCGATCAAGCGGGTCTCGCTCGACAAGACAGATGCAGAGACACTGAATGGGTACAAGAATGAGATTGCACTGCTCAAACGGCTGGACGGAAACGAGGGCATCATCCGACTGATCGACAGCGAGGTGAAGGAGGGCCCAGGCGGCTCGAAGGGCCATTTACTTCTTGTGATGGAGTGTGGGGAGATCGGTAGGTGGACTCTCAGAGAACTCGGTTTGTGTTTGTTGAGATGCCGTGTATAGATCTCGCGAGACTGCTGCAAGAACAGCAGAAGAAGTCGCTGAAGCTGGCATGGGTATCATGTTATTGGGAGCAAGTGAGTCTAACTCTGTGTCTCGTCCGATGTATATCTCATCTCGTTGTGTAGATGCTACAAGCCGTGCATGTAATTCACGAAGAGAAGATCGTCCACTCCGATCTCAAACCGGCCAACTTCGTGCTCGTCCGCGGGCAGCTCAAGCTCATCGACTTCGGTATCGCCAATGCGATCGCCAATGATACGACAAACATTCAGCGAGATCACCAAATCGGGACAGTCAACTACATGTCTCCCGAAGCAATCGAGCTTCCAGACGGCATGCGTCGTCTGAAGGTCGGGCGACCGAGTGATGTGTGGTCACTGGGCTGTATCCTGTACCAGATGATCTATGGGCACCCGCCCTTCCAGCATCTGTCGGTATATCAGAAGATGAAGGCGATTCCCGATGGCACATACGTCATCGACTTCCCGGAGTGCTCAGTGCCTGGAGGGACGCGCAATGCGGACAGCTCGGCGACACCACCAAAGCACCTAGAGCACATGCGTGTTCGCGTGCCGCGGAACGTGATAGCGACGATGAAGAGGTGCTTGGCGCGGAACCCGAAGGAGCGCGCAACAATCCCGGAACTACTGGCAATGGACTGGCTGGGGATGCAAGACCCAGAGCCTCAGCCGCCGGTCCTGAAGGACGATGAGACGATCATCAACCCGTACTTCATGAAACAGCTTTTGGAGTACGGCATCAGCCTTGGACAGGAGAACAGGTTGATGAGTGATGAACAGCTCAAGACTACAGCTGAGGTTGGTGCTCCCACTATTTTCAAGTTACTGTAAAGTTGACCCGTTGCGCAGCGCCTCGTCCAGGAACTCAAGGCCGTTCAGAATGCACCAATGTGAGCTCGTGCACTCTCCTCACGCAGTATCACGCGTGTCTCGGAGCATGCTACGCAGCACGCTCAGGGGAAGCTGCGCCAGCACACACTGACTCGTGCGTTGCGCTAAATACGCGCATTGGTCTCTGATTAGGACTATCCGGGGATGTAAGCCATAGGATTGTCACCTATGTTCCCCTCAGTTGTCGCGCGACTGTCCCGACACGTGGCCCCAGCCCTCGCCTCCTCGCTGCTCTTTGTTTCGCTAAGCTATGCTATGCTATGTTCACCGTCGCCTAGACCCTCGCCCCACGTCGATGTTCCTTGTGTTGGATCCCATTTGAAGCCGCGCTGTGAACGCACGTCCGTCGCTTTCTGGTATGCATATGCTTGTAGCGCGCCTCGTATCTTGCTCGTCATCGCATTTGTACTAGTCGCATCTACCCCAGACCTCTACATGTTTTCATTCAGGACAGTATGTATGGCAATGTAATTTGGAATTCGCTTGGTTACATGTATCTGACGACTCGATTGACCCACACTGAAACTGACAATGAATATCCAGTCTGGTCCAAGTCGCCGACGCGACGGAGGGGGACGCTCGCTTACGGGCCGGTGAACTGTGATCGAAACCTCGGACCGGTGAACTATGAGGAGTCCGTCATGTTACTCCGACATGCTTTCTCATCATCATCACACCTTATCTGCCAGCCTCATCCGTAAGACCCACTTGTTCCCTCGCAAAAGCATCTATTATCCAGACCGAATCAGATCAAAACCAGGTCTGTTCACCAGGATGTCAACTCTACCTTCCACCATCAGTCAGGGTCTTCTCAATTTCCCCGGAGCTACCCCGGAATCTAAAGCTACCGCGGAACGTCTCCTCGAGGAAGATCGCGATAGGCACCACTGCTTCTGGGGGAAGATTGGGCTGCACAACCATCTGAGCCACCAGTTCGTCACACCGTCTTGACCGCTACATCACGAGTGAACACGCCTCGCAACAGCATCCTGGCTGTGTACGACTTCGGAGCTTCTTCCAAGCTGTTGCAGGCAATATACGATGACGAAGCGAGAGTGCAGAACGACATTTATACAGTAGACAAGAAATCGGGCGTTGTAGAGCAGCAAAATGTACAATTCACGACTCAAAACTGGACCGAATATCTGGGCCAAGACCGGTAGGCTTACAAAACTCTGTTTGCCTGAAAATACTTACGGTCTTACAGGTACTATGCGAATTATCTCGATTTCTTCAAAGCAGAGGTGTCAAAGTATGGTATAGGAGAGACCCTTGAACGATACATCTTCGGTCCCGAGGCAAATGCGGGCGAAGCGCATATGTACCGTAGGTTCTTCAGCGGCGCGTAAGTCTCTCTATGAAGTTGACTCGACACCTTGGATTCTGACATTGCATCGCTTTCAGAGTGCACCCTTGGATCCAGATAGGGGTATGTGCGGGATGCTCATTATCAGTGAATGTTCGAATTACTCACTATATGCGCGGCATCATACAGTATGCTGTTGAGTTTAAGAGTCCCCCTATGCTGGCTCAAGGTTCGGAAAATGCTTTTGAGTCAACGTTGTTGTTAACGCTTTGACTTGGTGTATCAGCCCTTGCCCAAACTGCTGTGCATTCACCTCTTGCGTCGGAGATATTCGACCTGAATTCGCAATCATCTGCGAACGGCGGAAAGGGCAGCAGCCCCACGCACTGTCAGCCATCCAAAGGCCAGTCCCTCCTCTCCATCCTTCGTCAGGCGTACGACTCGCCGATTATGACGCCCGTCATGCCCTACGATAACGACGCGTTCATAAATCAACGCTTCCGGGACGCACTCAAGGACGGCCGTCCCGAGGAGATCCGGCGGCTTTCCGCGCAGTGGGAAATCGACGCGTCGCGGGGACAGGAAGAGTTTGACGAGAAAGTCGAGGAGGCGCTCTGGGCCGCGACACTGCTCCTTGCAGGGACGGGCAAGCCCGGGCGCAAGCCACGCCTCGATTTCTTCCTCATGCACCTGCTCAACGCCTCGCTCTTCCTCCCCTCGCTCATCAGGGCGCTCCCGAGCACGCAGTCGAAGGTCACGCTCCTCCGCGGAGTCCCGCCCGTCTTCCTCCTGCTCATGACGACCCGTGGCCGCCCCGTCATTAAGCCCGACCTCCTCATGTCCTACACCGCCACGCCACGCCCGCCGCACAGCACCGCGGGGCACCCGCAACCGGACGCGGAGGCGCTGGGCGACCCTCGCGACGACGCGTGCGTGAATCCGTGGCCTGCGCTCGCGGCCGCGGTTGTGCACTGCCCAGACGCGCACACGCCCAAGGCGCTCCGCACGCTGTGCTATGCCGCGCAGAAGTATGGGACGACGCCGCCCGGAGGCGCGATTGGTGCGTTTGATGCGGACGGCCGCGAGACGCACGAGGGCACGGGCAGAATGGACGGGACCATCTTCGTGCGCGCCGCGGGGGTGATTATGGACACCCTCGGGTGGGTCTCACATGGCCAGAAGAATGGCACCTGGGACCGGAGTGCGCTTGGATGGGAGGATGCTTGGAACAATGAGGATTGAGATGCATGTAGGGCTTAAGTCTTTGGGAAGGACAAAACAAACCTGTGTACTGTCTGTACTCTCACTGTATTTGTATTGCATGCGAGACGTGTTCTGTACTTCTTCTAGTCTTCTAGCATGTCTGATTTATGCGGAGTAATTCATGGTGTGGATGTCTGCTTACCATCGCAGTCTCGACGGCGCCTGCATTATATATCTGCATCAATAACAATCAGGCCTTCAGCTTCAGGGCCGGCATCAGCGTGATTGTCGCCGGCTTGTGCTCGCGATGATGTATGGTCAGTCGACCACAACTGTTAGGTACGGTAGAGTTTACAGGCGATCTCCGTCATCGCAGACCAGGACACCACTTCAGCCTCCTCCGGTTATATATGTACCTTGGTAACCCCAAGGCATGTCCGATATGGTGTAATGGCTAACATTACCGCCTCTCACGCGGTAGCTCAGGGTTCGATTCCCTGTATCGGAGTTCCTTTTGGCCAACCAGCGACCCTTTAGCGCTTAGCATTTATACCGCTAGTGCGGAGTGGACTTGAAGTGAGGCTTGAACTGGTTCACGGACATTTTTTTTCCCTCTTCACATTTATATACCACGTACTACTCAGGTACAGATGCGGTCCTATCTACACTAATAGACAGAGTTGGGAGGATGTTGCTCCCGTCGCGCAAGACGGGTGAGGAGCCCCTCGACAGTTGGTGTCGTAGAGCAGTCACATGGCCGAAGCTCTCAGTTATCCCGCTCCTGCTCCGCGTCGAAGGCAGCCAGCGCTGCCTCGCGCTGATCAGGCGGGGCCTCATTCCACACGCGAGCGCGTTGTTGGAGACGGTGTAGGAGGTTGCAAAAGAAACCATCCTCCACGCCTCGGTCAAGCTCCTCCTCAGCTTTCTGTTGGTAGTCGGCGAATTCAAACGTCTGGTTCACGGACATTGTCGACAGGTGGCACCGAAGCCTGTGCATCGCAATCCGCGGGACTTGTGCATATTTGAACTTCACTGCGTAAAGGATCTGCATTGAACATCTACTTCAAGTCATCTTCGAAAATGCAGTCTGCAAGGTTCCAGGACGCTATGTAGCTCAACAATTGTGCCAAAAGTCACGATGAAAGACGGCATGGTCATGAGCCAGATAGCAGACATCTAGTTCATGATTTGCAGTCGATACAACATGGCAAGATGCGAAGTACAGTGTCGTGTACCCTATGTCGCTGTCTGGTCTGTGCTGTGTTAAGATTGTTGTGTAAATAGCCCATCTTTGCAAAGCTTCACCACGAGTGAGAAAAAGTTGAACTTGTATAAAAAGGACTCCGATACAGGGAATCGAACCCTGAGCTACCGCGTGAGAGGCGGTAATGTTAGCCATTACACCATATCGGACTTACAATGAGCTTTTAATTATAATATAACAAGGCGCATATGCTTTATGTTTTGGCGCAGGATAAGTACCCTACCAGTGACTCGCGAAGGGAAGACGAGTCTGCTCCCTGTCATGGCAGAACGGCAGACGTGGTTCCCATGTAATAAGAGACATGTACTGATCGAGAGTTTCGACTGATTTTATGTGCGAGGGACATTTCTGTGGAATCTGCAAGATAGACCGTCTGACTGTCATGGCCGTGAACCATTGGCACGGAGCAGGCGGCCCTACTGCTGTATTCAATGTCCGACAAATTCCAGGACATTGTCAAGCTGCGTAATGCGGAATAGACGTACCGTATTCTGTACACCATATCAATGTCCGGTCTGTACTGTCTTCAAAGAGCCGTGTAAATGGCCTGGCTTTGCAAGGCTTTATTCAGTTCGCCGTTTGTTCCCTCCGCTCGCGCCCAGGCCTGTAAATTATGCTTGCGTCGATCTGACACCATTTGTTCTTCGCCTGCATGCCGACGCGTACTGGGAGCATGTCGGGCTACGCCCGAAGCTCTTTCAGTACTACTCCTTCCTGAACGCCACACTCCCCGGATTCCTCACCTACCTCGAGACATCCTTCCGCAGAAACCCAGAGTGGATTCTGTTTGCAATCATCGGCCGCAGGTCTCAGGACACCACGCAGCCTGAGCTGGACGGACGGCTTGCAGGCGTCATAGGCGCATGGAATGCATCTGCGAAGGACCTCAGCGCGGAGATTGCGCACATAGTCGTATTCCCGAAGTGGCAGGGTACTGGCGTAGGCGCACGGGCGGCAGTCCTCCTCACGCGCTTCTGCCTCCAGCTGCCAGACGCGACACCTCTGGGTCTCGGGATGCGCCGGGTGCAATGGGTCGTACATCCAGATAATAGGGCTTCAATCGGTCTTGTGAAGAAGCTGGGCATGAAGCAGGAGGGCTTCTTCCGCTGGTGCAGAGTCTTGCCAGATGGGTGGGCAGGAAACAAGCCGCGACAAGGAGATCCATTGGAGTACAGGGACGGAAGGAACACGGTGTACCTGGCGATATGTTGGGACGACTGGGAACAGGGTGGGAGAGAGAGCGCACAAGCTTTGATAGAGAAGCCACTGGCAGTGGTAGTGTGAAGTGGAGGATCGGCTCGTAAAGGTCAGCGTCGAGTGCCGTAAGATTTGGCTCGCACATTTCTGACATGTATCAGACTCCTGGCATGAGGTAAGTAATCGAGAATGACCTGTCCTGCGATGACAGACACTGCTTAGATGGGAAAGTAGTAGATGTCTGGAGTGAGAAATGAGACCAAGCCGCCGGGTGGGGCCTTTATGCGCGTCCATAATATTGTCGAGACCTGAATATCTACAGATACTCGCGTGCAGCTGCAAGTTGATGCATGATGATCCTAGCAGAAACCTTGAACGAGTCCGTATGTAAATGCACCAAGTCAACGGCGTCTTAAGACTCGGCTCTAAAATGACCTGCCGCACTATATCACGTGATATGCTTCCGACTGAGGGCTTCTGAAGACTCGCAGAAAACAATGTTCTGTATTTGCCTAGTAGAAGCAAGTAAACCAGAATTCGTCTCAAAATGCGGATTTACTTCTATGAGGAAATTGCAGCAACTCGGGTTAGGAGTACATACGGTTCAGTCTTACTCGAGCGTTCTATACCGCTCCATATCGTTCTAGACTTACCCAGCAGCACCCAGTGTGCTCTGGAGAGGCTCCTATACACGATGACGAACATGGCGAGTCGTTGCTACTCAAAACGGCCTAGAGATGAGCCAAGCACCTTCCAGATGATTCCGCCTCAGCGGGTCCGGCGGTGAACGGGCGCAGTATATAAGACGTTGCTCACAGGACCGCCCGTTCGACAGGTATCGCATAGTCAAAACAACTAACCATTACAACCGCCTCTCTTATACCTCACATCCTCCACACACTCCCAATGTCACTCGCCCGCCATTTCTTCCGCGAGCTGCGCCCGCTATTCCGGATGCTCGACCAGCCACTCGGGCGCAGTGGGTTCCCTGAGGCCCGCGTGCTGTCGCTGTTCGACGACCCGTTCTTCCGCTCGCCCGCCGCACTGCAGCCGGCGGTGGACGTGAAGGAGGAGAAAGACAAATACATCGTCGAGGCCGAGGTGCCCGGCGTGAGGAAGGAGGACATCGACGTCCGCATCGGCGACGGGGGCAAGAGCATCACTATCGAGGGCCGCGTTACGAGACGGGGCGAGCAGCAGGCTACCGAGGCGCCGTCTGGGAGCGGGGTGACGGGCGCGGGCACGTCCGCCGCTGGCGATCTCACCGAACACGGTAAGCTCGCTTGTTTCGAGACAAAATGGGATCGTGGCTGACGGACGTCTTGCTGCAGAGTCGCAGTCGCAGTCGCAAACACAGGCCATGACGAAATCATCCGAGCAGAACCAACTTTCGTCCGAGCGGTCCTTCGTCGACAGCACGACGTTCACCCGCACAGTGTGGCTGCCGCGACCAGTCGACGCGAAGAACGTCTCTGCCAAGTTGGACCATGGCATTCTCACCCTGACCGTTCCGAAGGCGCAGGATCCTGATAGCGTGAAGGTCAACATCGAATAATTGCTTGCATCGTCTCAGCTGGACACTACGAATTCATCGTGTCATATAATGACCACACCTCTGTAGCATATAAGCTGTATCGCTATCGTGTCTGCCACTCGTATTATTTCGTCCGAATGTAAACGTTCCGGGTCCGAATGCATGAGTTGAGAATCTCATAGTACGTATTGAGAGTAAGACTGCCCTCAGCACGAGCTTGGGTGACTCTGCAAGTAGATGTGCGGTCGCCGGAAAGAACGGGAGTGACGCCACGACGAGTCCGGTGAGTTGATGATGGCAAGACGAAAAGAAGGCGCGGCGCTCGTCTGGCTCGCCTGAGCCACCCTGCCGCCGGCAGTCCATCCAACTTTCACTTCCTGCCACAACGCACCCGCCTGCCCTCCTCCGCCCCCTCCCCCACCGAAACACCCCCTCTCCCGAGCCCCCTCCTTCCCCTGTCCGCGCCTCCTCCGCCTCTCGCCGCCCGCACCCCCACCCCCTCTCGCACCGCAAGCTACCGCACATGACGCTCGGCTTCGGACAGGCAGCGATGCCGCCGTCGAGCGAGTTCGACTCGGCGGACGAGGAGATCGACCAGCTGGACTCGGACCTGGAGGACGAGCCTGGCGCGGACGCGCGCCCGGCGGGCCCGAGCAAGACGCGTCCGCGCCGCAGCGGCGAGCGCGTGCCCGGGCACACGCTCCTCCCGCAGCCGCGCCTCGAGAACATCCTGCATGCGGACGGTGCGTGCGCTACTTCTTACGGGTCCGATGCGGGTGCTGATCTGTGCACGTGAGTAGGGAGCGGCGGACAGTTGTCGAAGGAGGCGCTGTTCATGCTGTCGGTGGCGACTGTGAGTGCGCCGGAGCTGCCTCGCATGTTCGCCGGTTCTGACCGTGTATCTGTGTCGGGCGCAGGAAGAGTTTCTGAAGCGCTTTGCGGCGGCTGGGCTGCGTGAGGCGAGCGCAGCACGGCGGTCCGTCGTAAACTACCGCGATGTCGGTACGCCTCGCCCTCTCGAGACTGCGCGCACATGCTAAAGTTCCCGCAGCCCGTGTGGCGCAAGCACAACCTGAATTCCGCTTCCTCGAGGGTATGTACATCTTCGTTATAATGTAGCTCCCCGCCTGATGTTCCCCTCTACGACAGATATCATGCCCGTGCCGCTCGCGCTTGCCGAAGCGCTGCAGCGCCGCGCCACCAAAGAAAAGGAGATGTTACTCGATGACCCCGCCGTCTCCGCCGCCCCTACTGTCACCGCTCCCATCACCACCAGCTTCGCCGGGCCAAGCGCAAGCATCTCACATGCCCACACTCCTGGCATTAGTGTCGACGCAGGCGCGAGCGCAAGCACCGCCGGGCGCGGCAAAAGCAAGGCGCGCCAGACGAACGGGCGGGCAACGAACGGCGTGCCGAGTGCGAACGGGTCCGCCGCGCCCCACGCAGACACCCCACCACACCCCGAAGCCGCTTCCAGCGCGAGCGCAGTGTCAGGGCGGCCGAGGCGCCAGTCGACGCGGCGCAGCCAGCAAAACGCGGAGGGGGTAGAGTCAGCAAGCCAAGCCGCCCCGAGCGCGGCGGATACGACGAGCGTAAGCGCGCCGCCTCTGCGGTCGAGCAGCGGGCGCGTGCGGACGCGCACGGCGAAGGCAGCGCAGGCGGACGTGCACTCAGCGAACGGTGCCGCGCACGTCCCGCCCGCGATCGCGCCGGCGCCGGTGCAGAACGGCCGTGTGTCGTCGGGCGCGCACTCCCACCCCCGCCCCCACTCGCATTCCCATTCACATACGCCGACGGGGCCCGCGTCGGCGTACCTCCCGCCGCCGACGGGCCCTGCGAGCGAGTACCTGCAGAACTTTGGGTCGATATTCAGCGGCGAGAACCCTGGGAGGACGATTTATTCGAGGGAGGCGCCGCCGAGGCCGGGTCGGTAGGTGCCGGGCGGTGTTGTGTCTTGAGGTTTGTGCGTGTGGAGGTTCGTTCGGGATTGCTGGGTTGGTGTATTATGGCTGTGTAATGTAGGCAGATGGGAAGTGAGAAACGATGTTCCCGTCGTGGCCGGGGCGAGGATTGTAGGATCGGTCAACGCGCGATGGAGCAAGAAGGCGAGGTATCGATCAGGCAGAGAGGGGCAACAAGAAGAGGTTCCGGGAGTGAGTCAGAAGGGTTTGGTTGCGGACACCGCACGGATCAGAGATTGTCAGTGGTGCTGACGCCCGCGGTAAGGATGCCAAGGAACGGTGTTGGTAAGCGTTGCGCATAGCCTCGCGTAGCTCTGAGAGACGGCGAACGGGAGCTGCCTGCTCCAGCATTCCCGGTGCATCCGGGCGGAGCGAAGGGCGAGGAGGGGCAATTAATTGTGAGCGGACGGTGAGGTTAGGGGCGGGAGCTGGATGGGGTTAGGGGCAAAGTATGTCATGCGCATACGCCAGAAGATGGCTCGGACTCCGGCCACGAGGCGCTGCTCCTGATCCTGCCCGACCGCTATGCCACCCGCCCCATCTTCCGCGCCCGGTCCCGGCTCCATCATCCGCTCTCAGTCCTTTTCGCAACTCGCCTTTATCTTTCCACCGCATTCACCGTCCCCCATCGCTTAACTCTTGATTCTTGATTATCACCCCACCCACCACTTGCAACCATGCCACCATCCCCCCAAGAACAGGACAAGACTCTGCAAAAGTTCCGCCATGAGCTCGTCGAGCAGGACCTCCTCCACGAAGGAGACTCCATCGGCACCGACGATGCCACCCTTCGGTACGTCTTTAGACTCTCCCGTGTCTATACTGTGGGACTGTGCGCGGGCGGTGCGAATCGACGAGCTGCATCCGGACGTCGATGCACCCACACTGCTTTTTCTCCCATGACGCTCTTCCTCGTGAAGTTTCAGCCGAGGCCGCAGACGACTGCCAGCTATTGTCGTCCCCGCACCCCTCCGCCAATTTTGCTTCCACCTTGATATCCAGTTCTGCCTTTGGCATACGAGCATGTCGCTGACCCGCCATTCCCAGTCGCTTCCTCCGTGCCCGCGGATTCAACCTCGAGAAGGCGATCCAGATGTGGCGGAATTGCCAGAATTGGCGTAAAACGGTCGAGGGCGTTGGCATCGACGAGCTGTACCGCCGCATAGACCCCTTTGACGTTCGTTTGCCTCCTCTCTCATTAACACTTCCTTGCTGAATTTCATTTATCAGTACCCTGAGCGTGAACATGTCTTTGAGTGCTGGCCACTCTATTTCCACAAGGTCTGCCTTACTCCCCCCCCATCCCTTTCGCACCTCTCACACGTGTGATATGCATGCAGACCGACAAGCAGGGCCGCCCGCTGAATATCCACCGGTTCGGCGGAATTAACATGCCGAAGCTCTACAAGAATGTCCCGGCCGAGCGCTTCTGGCAGACCGTGCTCGTGAATGCCGAGTCGCTCACGCGCGAGGTGCTCCCCGCGTCCGCGCGCGCGGCGGGAAAGCAGATCGACGGCACGTTCGTCATCGTCGACCTCAAGGGCTTCGGCATGTCGCAGTTCTGGCAGATGAAGAACTTTGCGCGCGACGCGTTCCAGGTCTCGCAGGACTACTTCCCCGATACGTGAGTGCCCCTCTCCCCCACGCGTGGTTCGGCCAAAGACTGACGGTGGTGGTGATGGCGCAGGATGGCGCAGCTGGCGATCGTCAACGCACCGTCGACGTTCACGACGATCTGGTCGTTCATAAAGCCGTGGCTCGCAAAGGAGACGGTCAAGAAGGTGTGCATACTCGGCACGGACTATGCCGACCGCCTCCGCGAGTGGGTCGACCCGGACAACCTCCCGACGTATCTCGGTGGCAACTGCACGTGTGAGGAGCACGGCGGCTGCGATAAGGGAAACGTTGGCCCATGGATGGACGCCAGGCGAGAGGCACAGGAGGCACAGAATGCAAAGGCGGAGAGCCAGGAAAAGCAGCAGCAGCACGAGCTGGAAATAGAGGCTGACATGGATGACTCACCCTCTTCTACGTCGAGTACTCCCGCGCCGTCTACCCCGCCGCTCGATGAAAACATGTCGGACAAGTTCAAGGATATGTCGCCGAACGAGGAGCACGGCGTCCACTCCAGGTCTGGGCGGCCGAGCTCGGTCGAGCGCAAGCTACCCCGCGGGGAGTCTGTCGAGAAGGCGCATATGGAGCGCTCTGGATCACGGAAAGTGTAGACAGCAGATCTGCACAAGGCTGGTTTCTGGGGATACACACATGCACGAGATGCCCGCACGTTAGAGCAATTGCCACATATACTGTACATTAGCCAGGTTGTAGTGAAGTGTATTACCTTATAGTCGTCCATGTTGTTGACACCAATTCATACCATTATTCCATCCATGCGGTATATGATTGAGTGATGTCCATGTACACTACACACCGTCCTCTTACAACGTCGGGATATAATCGTGTATCCGGTCGCGCGCGTCCTGGGCGATGCACTCCGCGATCCAGGTCACGTTCCGGATCTCCTGCTCCTTGAGCTTCACGTACGCATAGAACACCGCAAACGAGAACTGCTGCAGGAACGCGAGCCGGTTCAGGTGCACCTCGTGCGCGAAGAACCGGTCCTCCAGCTCCGCCGCGCCCGCACCCGCACCGTCCTCGTCGCCGAGCAGGTGCGCAGAGCTCTCGCCCGCCCGGGCGTTCTGCCCGCCGCCGCCCGACGAGTCAAAGAACGTGCGGTACTCCGCGACGCCCTCGCACGCGGCGCGGATCTGGTCCACGTCGTCCGCGCGCGCGAGCGTGTTGTTGCCCGCAGGGTAGAGGCGGCCGACGGTCGGGAAGAGGCGCGCGCGGCGCTCCTTGGAGAGCTCGGTGCCGAACGAGTTGAGCGTGATGTTGATCGCGCGGCGGTCCGCCTCGAACGCGAGGATCGCGGACATGACACCCGCGGTCGACTCGCCGAGCGTCTGGCAGAACGCGTGGAAGTCCTCGAGGTAGGCCTTGTAGAGCGTGTTGCGGATGATCTCGATGTTGAGGTCGTCGAGGTCCGCCGCGGAGAGGCAGTCCCGGAAGTAGGGGGCTGCAGAGGGTGAGAGGGGATGAGAGGAGGAGTGCACGGGACGTACCGAGGGGCGTTTCGATGAGGACGGTGCGATAGAGCTCTTCGACGTTTGTGGCGACGCAGAGCGCTGGGAGGGTCTCGAACAGTCCCAGAGGGTGACACCGCTCGAGGAGCTCTTGTGTATTCCGTTCGTGCACCACGCCGGTGATGAGCAGTACGACGTTGTCGATCATGTATGCATACCTGCGGAGCGGTCAGCAACCCAGATGAGCGAGCGCAGGGATACGTACGTTATGTAGTCGAAGAATTTAGTAAGCGGCTCGACGGCGTTGCCGCGGAGGTAGTTGAACTGGTCGACGAGCATCTGTGTCGCCTTGTCGGCGATGGTCGACGTCGAAATTGGGAGGGGCTCGTTCGCGAGGAAGCCGCCATAGTCGGTTGAAGACAGTTGTGTCCGGAGATCTAGCACAATGCTCAGCCACACTGTATATCTACTCTTGACACCATATACGCACCTTCGATGGACTCGCACTGCGTCAAGTTGTTGTACTGCGCCTGAGTGAGGAGCCCTGCCTTGTAGCCGCGGACGATTCCCTCGAGGAAGCCGTGGTCAACCTGTGAGCATTGCACTAAGTAAGTTGAGTGCCGGCAAACGCTGCGAACAATTGGGCGCGTACGTTGAAGAAGAGGGCCTCCATGGCGGACTGGACAGCGGAAGCGGCGACTGCGAGGCGCAGGGAGCGGCGCGGCGCCCACGTGACGCGCCTCTGTGACGGCATGTGACAGCTGCGCCGTGTCACTCTGGCGCGCGTCACGCGGCGTGTGCCCGAAATTTCAGTTGCCAAGCGTCGGGGAGCAGAGGCAGCTCTGTGCCAGAGTCCCCGCCCGCTACTTTCCCGCCCCGCGCCCCCCGCATACCGAGAGGCCGCGACCGCCACACGATGGCGACGCTGCGCGTCCTCCAGCAGCTGCGGCACGCAGCCCGCCTGCACCCGCTCGTCCCCGCCGTCCCCGCCGTGTCCGCCGCGCACTACCACACCTCCCACATCGGCAAGCAACCCATCCCCATCCCGCCCTCTGTCACGCTCACGCCCGACCCCGCCGGCACGCACCTCGCCGTCGCGGGCCCGCTCGGCACGACCTCCGTGCGCATCGAGCCGTACATGAACCTGGCGCACCCGACCCCCGCGACGCTCGCGCTCACCGTGCAGGACCCGAGCGAGAAGCGCCAGCGCTCGATGTGGGGGCTCACCCGCACGCTCATCGCGAACGCGATCACGGGCATGTCTGAGGGCTTCTCGACCCCGCTCTACCTCGTCGGCGTCGGCTACCGCGCCGCGCTCGAGCCCGACCCCCGCGGCGCGAACGAGGCCGAGGGCCGCAGCGGCCAGCGGCTGAACATGAAGCTCGGGTTCTCGCACTCGGTGTATGTGCCGGTGCCCCCGCATATCAAGGTCGAGGTCCCGCTGCCCACGAAGATCATGCTGAGCTGCACCGACAAGCACCAGCTGGGTCTCTTTGCTGCCAAGGTCCGGCAATGGCGGCCGCCAGAGCCGTACAAGGGCAAGGTGAGTTTTGTGCCATGTCACACTGGACACTTCTCATGCAGGATCGTATTCATAGGGTATTTTCGTCGGGGACGAGAGGGTCAGGATCAAGACGGTCAAGAAGAAGTGATGCTTTATCCGCATATTGCATATCATTTGTCCTCTACCACGCATCGCTATCGTCGCACTTCACTTTCTCAAGACTCGTGCGTGCCGCAAACTCGCCCTCTTCTGTATCATCTACAGCGGTAGGTCGTGGTCCAATGGGAACATACGCAAACATTATCCGTGCATGGGCCTTCTGCTCTATATTTACGCACTGGAACCTACGATAGGGATGCGCCAACGAGGGTAGGCGCAACGCAGACACCGTCCTTCGTGCGAATTTTATGTACACTCTGCGTGACCGGGTTCACCCATGCAGCTTCTCTCGTCTCCAGAGTAGTGAAGCCTTTTGCCCGACACATCAATTTGCTTTCGAAATTAAAAGCGAACTCATGCCACGCACCAGGCTGGATGGTCTCGAAGATTTTCTTCTTCGGATTGAGCTGAGAGAGTGGCGTTGCATCTACGAGCGGGTTCAGTCTTTTGCACGAGAATTCTGCAACGAATACTTACTCTCGAACTCGGAACCTTCGAAGTATACCCGATCGCCCGGCTTCGAGCCTGGTGGCGGCTGGATGAGCTCGATGCCTGCTTCTTTGCCATCTTTTGATGTTGCCTGGTATGTATCCATGCGGCTGGTTAGGCTTTGAGGTTGTTCGTAGCAACTGTAGGACTTACACATAGTACCATGGCGAAGCTCTTGACGCCGCGCATGTTCGCGGGCTTCAGATTGCACTGTTGGCATGTGTAAAATTTGCCTGCGAGCATGCGATCATGGAATAAGAAACGTACAACGCCGACGAGGTACTTGTCCCGCATCTCCTCAATCGGGATGTAGTGAACAAGCCCAGACACAACTGTTCGCGGACCTTCCTCCTCACCAAAGTCGATTTGCTACCGCCCGCGCCTTCAGGACCAGTGTAAAAGTGCAGTAGGACCGCCTCTTACCTCGACATAAAGACCATCAGCATCAGGGTGTTTCTTGACTGAAATAAGACAGGAATTTCAGCGTGCTTGCACAAGACAGAACGGGCGAACTCACTGTCGACGATATGACCAACACGCAGATCAATCATGGACGGCACCGGCTCGCCTGCAGCCTCTTCCGCGGCAGGCTTGCCCCCGCCCGCCGCTTTCTCCTTCTTCTTCCCGCCCTCCGCCGCCTCCGCCTTCTTCTCTTTCTCCTTCTTCTCCTTCTTCTGCGCCTTCTCTCCTGTCTCCTCCTTTGCCTGCTTCACTTCTGCTGCAGCCTTGCCCTTCTCCTTCTTGGGGGCAGGCTCGGCGGGGCCGGCCGCCTCGGCCTTCTTCTTCTTTTCCTTTGGCGGGTCCGCCTTGCGCTCGAGCGCGGGCGTGTTTGCGAGATCGAGCGCGACAATAGAGAACGCGGGGGCGAGTGGCGCCGCCGCCGCGCGCACGGCGGGACGGTGCTGGATGTGGTCGAAGTAGCGGGTCACGGCGGGGTGCGCGTAGTATTGCGGGGGCTGCAGCTGGGACTGTGGCGGAGGCGGCGAATGTCAGCGTGTCTGCTCATTACCATGATGACATTCGGAAGACGCACGAGGATGGGATGCAAGGCACCATAGAGGGCTACGTCTGCAGCGGTGAAGTAGTTGCTCACGAGATACGTGCGCGGGGTCAACTCGGTGTCCAGGTCCTGCATAGACGAATTTGATTAAAATCGGGCCCGGCATCGAATATCTTTCATGTGCGTACCTTCAGGCCCTCAGGCTTAGGGATCTGGCCCTGGGCGACCTTTTCGATCCATGCCGCCACCTCCGCTTTGTCCTGCTCAGACTTGCCAAAGTCTGCGCTACTGTCCTGGACGGCGCCCGTGACGAGATCGCGCAGCGGGGTCTGCAGCTTCAGGACCGCTGTCTCTGTAGACATTGCTCGTGTTGCAAAACGATAAGAAGGCCTATGGATAGGGAATCGATGGAAGAATACGCCGAGTCGAGTGGATGCCAGGAGAGTCATGCAAAGGATTTCGGTTCACGTGCACCTGCACAGACGCGCTGCGCAACGCGCTGGCGCTGAACGTGAACGCGTCCAGAACGCTGAGTACTTCTAGGCTAGTGCTGTCCATGGCTCGTGACAATTGGGCCAGAACACGGGGAATCCATGACAGGTGAAGTACATAAGTCAATAACACACCACACCACAACCAAAAATCGGTACAGCAAACCATCGAGACGATGTATCATACAATCTCTTCTCGGGCCGTCACGGCGTCTACATCGGCGCATCAAGTAGCTGAAGCGTCCATCTAATCCATAAGTCAAAGGGCCCGGACGTCAGTGTCCAATCGTAGGTCGTCTTTAGTCGTCGTATTTGCTGAAGTTGTTTAGGACCTTCTTCAGCAGGAAGTCGCCATACACCACTGGTTTGTATATCTTCTGCGGTCCCAGACTATTGAAGGCCTTCACCTTGGGCTTTGGTGTCTCCTCCTGGATACGAATAGCTGCAGGCAGGGGCTTCACGAGTGCGTGGAAATTTGGTTCGAAGAAGAACGGTATTCTGGTAAGAGCATCAGTCACGTCCTTTGAAATCCATGAGAGGTCAAACGCACGACACTCTGCGCAGAAGTAAGTACTAGTACAATGTTGGGCTCGACAGAGACTTACCGGAAATCTGTGCCTGTGTGAACCACGCGGTGCAGAGTGCTCTTGTACAGCCCGTTTGTCCAGATCTCCCACACTGCAAGGATAAGTGTTATCATATGTACAGCATTGGTATCTCGATCCGTACTTTCACCGATGTTGCAGACCACACAGCCCGGTATTGGATCCGCATTGACCCACACGCCGTCCTCAACGAAGTCATCTGGAGGACCGAGCGGTGTCTGCTTGCGGACAATAAGGCCGGGTTGTCTCACGAAGACCTGCAGCGCACCAGGCGTGGGGTCGGCATAGAGAAAGCTACGCGGAGGGAGCACGCTATGGTGAGTGAACGCGCGCAGAGGCCGCAATGGCGCTCACGTCAAACAGCCGTAGTCTCTGTACTTTGTTGAGCTCAAACGCTCGACAAGGAGCAGTGGGACTCACTTGTGTGCACCGCAGGAGTGGCCGTCATATCCAAGCGGCAGCGGCGGATAACCTGGACACATTTCGGTATGCCAGATAGACGCAAGGAAACGGGTGCCTAACCTATGACGCGCATCACCCAAAAACTATCATCGACCTGCTCCCGCAGCTCGTTCCACTCTTCTGGGGTCATTCCCAGTCCGCTCGCCATGCTGCAGGGTAGGAGAGTTCATGGAGAACTTCTTAATTGAAGGTGAAAGCAGCGTACGCCTCCATGACTATCATTCCTAGCTTCTTCATCTTCTCTATCCATCTTTCGTATCGCTCCCGAAATCCCGGAATGGCTGGCCATTGATTCTCGCCCCAAAGAGGTTTGGTCCTGTCGGGTTCGTCTACTGGCCGTAGGAACTCGAGACTTTCGTGGTTATCTGGCTTGCCGTTTGTAACATTCTCGCCGAGTCTTGCATACCCTGCCCAGGGTGGGGCCGGCGTCTCGTCTCCACTCACGAGTACAATGTGTGACCGATGACCCACCTCTGGCGCCATCCGAGTTCTTCAAGGCAAGCTTCTCCTTCTCCTCTTGCGGCAACGCGAAGAACTCGCGTGCGATCCGCACAAGCTCCGCGGGTTCTTCTGGATCTACATACGATGAGATGTCTAAATAGAAGAAGCCATACTGCAGGCATGCTGCGTGTAGCGCTGCCGACGTCGAGATGCGACCCTTGCCATCGCCAGTGGGGTTGAGCCATGGCGCGAGGTTGATTATAGGTAATGCACTAAGTTTTGGGAAATCCCTGATGGGGGCGGCCATGAGCAGACCAAGTAATGGGCTATGGAAGAGACTCGGATGGGGAACAGAAAGCAGTCGTCAAATATGGAACCAGTATTCAGCGGAGCCCCACCGCAGGCGGGTTCAATTGCGTCGTTTGATAAGATTAGATCGAGGGATGTGTTCCTGAGCGACCGGGGAAGATAAGATGACTGCCACACGTCCGGCTCGCGCTATAGCCGAACCATGCCCGAGCAACGCTGTGCATTGGATGACCTCCCCTCATCAACCGAGCGCCATGGCTCGGCACTACCTGTCTTTGACCATCGGACTGTGAGGATCACAGGGGTTTCTAGGTCGACCGTAGAGCACGCAGAACCGACACAAGTTCTCCATGCCTGCCCCAATTACTACCAAGAAGACGACGCGACATACCATTATACTGCCTGGTGCTCCCGACAAATTCGTCGTCGGTGTTCTAGAACAGGTCTGCCCAGATGAGCCTACGCAGGGGCGTAAGCTTGCATTAGTACGTCTTGACTACAGATCGCAAAGCGAAGAGCTGACAATCGTGCAGATCCTGCATGGTGCAATGGGGTAAGCTCTACATCGGCCGTGTCATGTTCATCGGAGCGGATTCAGATACCAGACCGGTAGGCACAAGGACTACTTATACCAGAAGCGTCTTGCCCACCGCCTTCCGTTAGACTCTTTTCGTCTCGACTTCCGGTATGTTTGGCTCCTTGCATAGTCATGTCGAATCTGGCGAAAATGGCATATCTAATCCGCCTGGCCTCAACTACAACACAGCGGGAACCATGAATCACCTGGGCCTTGGCTCATGGACGGTTTCTCAGACGACTATGAAGACATCGAAGCCTCGGTCGCGTATCTGCAAGAGCACTTCGGATATGTCGTCGATCTTGTTGTTGGTCATTCTCGCGGGAGTGTGGTTGGCATGTGGTGGATATCCAGCTCCAAAGCAGCACGTAATGTACGCGGATATGTGAACGCCTCCGGACGATACAGGATGAGGGTAAGTCGTGCACTACTTCCGATGTGCTCTCTATCGACTAAATTTCTATCATTCAGGGAATCTTCGGTCTGCATAGCCATTCGACTTCGCTTCTGACTTGCTCTCTAACGGACATTTTACAGATAACCAAAGTGATGAACGACATGGCTTGCTGAAAAAGCAAGGATGGTTCGAAGAGCGCCAAACTGTAGCTCGGAAGCCATTCCGCGCCATGTACTTCCATTCAACCCCGCATCCAGGACCTGGCTTACCTCATGTCTTGAAACAGAGTAACCTTGGAACAACTCGAAGCATTTGCCCGATTCAACTCGGCGCACATCTGGGAGGATTTTCCCGCGGCGACGCATGTCTTGACGTTACACGGATTGGCAGACCAGGTTGTCCCTGTGTGCGTACCGTATTCCTAAACTGCGTTTCGGAGACCAATAAATTCTAATTGCGCTCACATCAATGATTATTCAGTTATGATGCTGTCATTTATGCTCGTGCGCTTGGCGCGAGGTCTCCCGGAACACACAATTTGCATCTAATAGAGAAGGCAGATCATAACTTCACCGGAGTGGGTGATTCATTTTACGGTGGAGGAGCACACATTTATGACACGACGCAGATGCAGGACGATATTGTTGCGAACATTTTGGAATGGTGGAGTTTTGTTGAAGAGGGAAAGCTTAAGACGGGCATATGGCATACAGGTGTGAAACCTAAACTCTAGATGGCGTACGATAGGTATGTGATCATTCATCTGCACGTAAGACCAACGGTATCTGACTTCTCGTCCGCTCGGCCCAGTGTCTGACACATACCAGGAATCTCGAAATGACGTGCTGATCAGTCGTAGCTCAATATAATGTTCGGCAGCGATCTGTCTGGAACTTAAACGTGAAACTAGTATGCGCAGGTCGCCACGTTCATTTATCTCACAGCGAAGTTGAAAATGAAAAGCAAGTCACCCCTTGAGGTGCTGAAGGAACAAATGAACACTATCTCTGCTGTTACAATGTGACGAGAGTGGCGGAAAGGGCACATCAAAAAAACGGCGGAGATGGTGCGTAATTCTTGTTCTGAGGCTGTGTCGCGTGCAAACTCTTTCTCGAATCCTCAAGATCGTCCCCAGAGTTTTCTTTGGACTAACACAAGCAACAGCTCCCGCTCGGACTCAGGTTCCCTCGGACTCAATCCAGATTCTTCCTTAATCTCAGGCTTCAGTGACTCCTCCTCTTCGAGCTCGGCTTCATCGTGAAGCCGATGGAATAGAGAAAGAGACGGCGGTAGAGGGGTTCATATCGCTCGAGATAAGATTGGATTGAGGAATGCGTTCCTGAGCAACCGGACAAGACGAGAGAACTCTGCAACATCCTCTGATATTCCCCGGTCATCTTGATCTCGCGCTATATCCGAATCATGCCCGAACATTGACAGCAGCGACCCGAGTGTGCACATCTGATTACTTACCTCTAGATCAAGCGCTACGGCTCGGCATAGCTTGACATCTACTACCGGAGTGTGAGAATATCCAGATCGACCGTAGGCATGTAGGACAGACACAAGTCTTCCATGGCGGCCACAATCACTACCAAGAAGACGACGCGACATACCGTTACACTGCCCAATGCCCCAGATAAATTCGTTATAGGCGTTCTAGAACAGGTTGCGCCTGATGATCCTACGCGGGGGCGCAAGCTTGCTTTGGTATGCCGTGATTTGCGATCTCGCACAACAACTGTAAAGAGAAAAGAGCTGAGAACCATGTTATACAGATCCTACATGGTGCGATGGGGTAAGCCCTCTATCGCGGTTATGTTTGTGTCCAATGCAGTAAACTCGGATATCGCACTGGAAGGCATAAGAACTACCTGTACCAGAAACGTCTTGCTCAGTGTCTTCCAATAGACTCTTTTCGCCTGGACTTTCGGTATGTCGCCCTTCTCGCTGCGTCAAGGTTGGCAATGACTCAACCCACCTTTTTTCTCTCATTATCATAAATGCAGCGGAAGCGATGAATCGCCGGGCTCATGGCTTATGGATGGGTTCGATGACGATTATGAAGACATTGAAGCCTCTGTTGCATACTTGCAAAAGCATTTCGGATATGTCATCGATCTTGTCGTTGGTCACTCTCGTGGGAGTATAATCGGCATGTGGTGGATATCCAAGTCCAAAGCAGCACGTAACGTATGCGGCTTTGTCAACGCCTCCGGACGGTATACGATGAAGGTAAGATCATCCACGGTCTCAGACGTGTTCTCTTAGACTGAATGTCCTCTGAAGGGGGTTTTAGGTCTGTCCAGCCAACTGTCTCCGCTCTCAGTTCTCAGTTGAATCGATATTTCAAAGGCAGACAAAGTCCAGAACGGCAGGAGCTGCTGGCGAAGCAAGGATGGTTCGAAGAACGCCATACTATAGCTCGGAAGCCATTCCGTGCCATGTAGGCCTGTTCAACTCCGCCTTTGGGAATGGCTCACGTTGCCTGTCGTTGCAGAGTAACCTTAGAGCAGCTCCAAGCATATTCCCAATTCAATTCGGCGCATGTCTGGGATGACTTTCCCGCATCGACGCACGTTTTAACAATACATGGAATGAAAGACCAAGTCGTCTCTGTGTACGTACCATACTCCCAGATCGCCTTGTCTATTTCCAACATACTCATACCGACGCTTGCCCTAGTTATGATGCTATCATTTATGCTCGTGCGCTCGGGGCAAGGTCTCCTGGAACGCATACTTTGCATCTGGTAGAAACAGCAGACCACAACTACACTGGAGTGGGTTGATTATTTTCTCGGTGCAAGAACATCATTCACGGTATGGCGCAGATGCAGGATGATGTTATTGCGACCATTCTGAAGTGGTGGGATCATTTAGAGCGGGGAAAGCTCAAAACAGGTATATGGCAAACAGGTGTAAGGCCTAAGCTTTAGACGGCGTATCATAGGTACATGTATATCCGTCTGTATCGCCAACCAAATGAGCTCCTAGCATTTTGTCTACTCGGTACAGTGCGCATGTAAAATGGGACTAGGGTATGACACTGACCAGCTATAGCTCACTACAACGTTCAGCAGTAATCGGGAGTTTAGGTATCGAAGTGTACGATGCCGATGATCTTATGGCAGTCGCATGACATAATTGCCTGGACCACGCCTATATTGCACCAACATTGTGATCTACTTCCATCTTCCTTTGCTCCTTGCGCGCCTTCGCCGCCTTCCAATCGAAGTCAAGTTGCCCTGCAGCCTGCATCTCCTCCTTCACTCGTAGGACCATCGCGCGCACCTCTTCTTCAGACTTCTCGGCCACCGCAATTTCCCACAGTAAGGGGGCAGAGTACCCTTGCACTGCTTCCTGACTCTCGTAAGTTGTGACATTCTCACAGCTCCATGCCTCTTCAAGCCTTTGCTTGATCCCATCGGACAACAACTTGACTGGCATTCCCTTGAGGCCCGTGAGCTCCTGCAGCATGACTCCGTTCAACAACTCCTTTGCACGGCGCCTGGCGCGGTCATTCTCCAAAACCGCATTGTATTCGACTTCCTTCCCGAAGAAACGCAACGCGTCCTCTACGCCGATGTTAAGACCTGCTGCGGCGCCGGCTTCCAACTGTTCCTTGATGTATATGATAAAGTTCTGGTATATCATGCGGTCTTTGAGCAATTTGGCCTTGCTCGTCTGCGCGTCACTGTACTGCATGATGCGATGCGCATCAAAAAGGCGGGAAGAGATGACCCAATTGAAGAGCTCGCGCTGGGTGTTGAAGCCTTGCCGCCAGCGGTCTATGTTGAGCCCGTAGAAATCGAGGATGTGCGACAGGGAGATCGAAAGATAGAACGTCATGGGAGGCGATGTCGGCAGTGGATCAGCCAGCTGAGAAAGTAGATGTTTATTAGCGGCAAGAGCGACGTGATGTTATGATGGACGTACCTTTAGCCCATTCTGACCGAAAGACAGACCGATGCCGCGTGCCATAATGCCTAATATTTGCATCATATCACCATATGACTGGACGAACAGGAGTCGATCCAAGGTGTCTTTGTCCGGGCAAACGTGTACATCGGCTTGGCAGTACTCCTCCGTCTCGGGTGCATTGCTAGGTGCACCCTTCGCGTCGGCATGCAGTAGCTCGGGTAAGAATGCATGCAGGGGAATAGCAAAGTTACTCGTTCTAAAGCCTGGCTGCATTATGCTATATCTAGATTTCATTTGCTCCTGGAGTGTATTGTCCGTCAGGCCAGGTCGCGGGTAGGCCACCAGAAAGTCGATATCGCCATGGTCTGGTTTCTCAGGTGCTTCTGCTGGGGTCTCAACAACGTCGTAGCATTTAAGTAATCGGGTCTTTAAAGCCGCCTTCAATGTGTAATATACGCGTGGCGACATTCGCTGGAAGGATGCGTTGGGCAGGTGCACTTTGAAAGCGTTTCCACCCATCGTGCTCGTGCTCGTCGGGATGTAGGACCTAAACTGTTCTGCAGACGTATCTGTTGCGTATCCTTGAGAATCAATGGCAGACACAACACCAATATGATATACCTTGACTCGGGGTGACTCGCAGGACTGTCGGACGGAAAGAGGGACATGTAATCAAGGTTCCAGTTCGGCAAACCTTACATGCCAAGTAGACGGGCAGTCTTCTGCAAACGAATAGACAATAGTCAAGGGCTGCTTCGTAGAGATGCTTAAACACGACAAAGCAATGTATATATTCAGGCTGCAAGATAATGTAAACAAGCAAGTACAACAATGCCTCGTCGACGTTGTCCGTGTCTTTGTAGTAAGTATCGATCAAATGTCGAGGAATTCATAATCCATTTGAGACAGGATAAGTAAAAGCACCTTATTTACACGCGTCGTCTTCTTCCCACGGCCACCTAACTGGCTACTAACGCACGTACTAGCGCTGCTCAACATCGCAACTGTCTTCAGTCCTTATAGTCTGTCCTGCTATCGTTGCCTTCCACATTCTGAGATCTGAGGTCGGGATATGTCGAAATACGCACCCCATCGCAGGTCTGCCAATCAACCTCGTGCAACGGCTAGTACCGTCTGCCAGAAGTGTCTCGGGACAGGTGAGCATGCTGCTCATCAAACCGGAAGGTAGCTGCATGCGACACCTATATTTATACTCTCTAGGCCATTTCACTTATGAATGCAAGTCGTCGCGCCCTTATGTCTCACGGCCGTCGCGCACGCAGCAACTGGAGAATCCAAAAGTGCTTGCGAAGCTAAAGGCTGAAGGCAAGCCATCTGTGGAGGTCCCCGAGGAGTTCAAGAATAAGTGAGCACCACGTTCACGACGTTGCAACACTGTTATTTAACAGCGTTTATGCAGGAGTGGCACGGCCAATCGTATATTGGAAGAGAAGGAGAAAGCCCGGGCTAAGCAGACTGATAAGAGTGGGGACGACGACTCGTCGAAGAAGCGACGGAGACGGTGCGTAACTGTCATACATAGCCCGGGTCATGCGTTGACTGCCCTCTCAGGTCCTCAAGATCGTCCTCAGGGTCTTCGAGTTCCGAGTCTGATTCAAGCAGCGACTCAGACTCCAGCTCGGATTCGAATTCGGATTCTTCTTCCAGTGACTCTGCCTCGAATTCGGCTTCGTCATCGGGCAGATCGAGTATAGATTCGAAGAGACGCAGAAGACGGGTATCGAGCAGCCGAAGTAGGAGTCCGAGCAGGACCCGGAGAAGATATGACTGAATCCTCAGCTCTTACGGTCTTGTCTGTATGGCCTAGGCATGCACTTCTCATACCGCTTTGATACTGGTGCCGCTCTGTACGACGTTGTATTTGTCCGTGATGAATGTTCCATTGGTCCGTGGATACGTGTGGTATGAAAGTGTATGGCACTGGCATCATCGAGAGCGGCGCTCCTTTATATACACCGTGGCGCTTCAGTCGCTCTCGAGTTCATAATCAGTGCGACAATGAGTCTGATGTTTGGTATGTCAGCATCCATAGAGGTGTAGGGGCCTAAACTTATGATCGTTGCTTACCCGTACAATCCGAGCACCTCTCCGAAAATGAGAATAAGCACCATGGCAACGAACACTTTTGATTCGTAGACGTATGCTCGGACACACTAGAACCGACAAACTATTCAGGGGGCCCATCCGCAGCGGATGAATTTACACGCACCGAGTCTCCTACGTAGCCAATTGCATAGCCGGCGGCGAGGCCCGTGAAGCCACATGCGAGCCCCGCTCCAAGGTGTACAAAGCCGGCATATAGAGAGTAGTCGGTTGGTCGCACTGGGCATGGGGAGATGAGTAGGGCATCTGAGTTCATGCCGATGCATCTACGCACGTCCACCTGCTATGAGCACTGAGACTACCAAACCGTACACGGCAATAATACCAGACATGACAACAGGGATTAATGACTGGTCGACCACGGTTTCAGCACAGCAACAGCGACAGCTAGAGCCGTCGCACCTTCATGATGAGCTCGGGCCTGAACTGTCCCAGTCCGGCGATGCCAATGCCAGCCTTGGATGTACCGAATGCAGCTCCTACGGCTGCATAACATCAGACAAATTTAGTTCATGTTCAGCAGCAGAGGGCAGGCTGTAGACTGTACGCACTGCTAAGCACCATCTACAGAGCCGCGGACGTAAGCACTGCCACAACCACAGATATTCAGACGCTTACAGAAGCCGCGACACCTCCAAGACCAAAGAAAGGTGCATAGGGTGGACAGGTAGACATTGTCTCAGAGGAGTTAAGACGAAATCTAGTAAAGTTGACCGGCGGACGGGGGTGGGGGTCGAGCTGGGTCGAGAGGGATGTTGCGCGCCAACGCGGCGCGGCACCGTGACCCGCACGCGTCGGGGTGGCTGAGAGCCGGAGCTTGGCTGCGATCAAATGCATTCCCACATGTTGGTCTTTGTTGAACGAGAAAGTAGCAGCTCTCGCGATATAATAAAGGATTGAGCTTCGCGTCGGTCAATGCTATTGAGCGAGGTTCAATAGGAACCCAGGACTTGAAGCTTGAGCTTGAAGCTACCCTGCCTATACAACCACAACATTCGTGCTATATGTATATACCAGGCATAATGCCTAGGTATATCTAGTAGGGTAGCATGATGCAATGTACAATGATGTTACAAAACACACAGATGTAAGCAAGCACATATAGCAATGCCAACAACCACAGATGACGTTGGACACATTCCACTCTAGAGCTTCGCCTTGGGCACGCGCGAGCTCTGCTCGTAACGCTCCTGCAAGACACGACGCAGGACCTTTCCCGTCGGGTTCTTCGGAATCTGCACATTCATTAGCACACCACCGCACGCATGAGCCATTGCCCTAGCACTCACCTCGTCGACGACCTCGATCCCGCCCCTGAGCCACTTGTATTTGCTCAGGTTCTTCTCCGTCCAAGCTTGCAGTTCCTTGATGACGGCTGCTTCGCCAAGCGTCTTGCCCTTCTCGCTCAGCACGACCCACGCACGCGGCACCTTCTCGTCTGATGTCCGCCCACCGGACACGCCGGCTACAGAAGTGTCGGTGATGAGGCCACCGGGGTGCGCCAGCAGGACGTTCTCGATCTCTGCCGGCGAGACCTGAGCGCCTGAGACTTTGAGTGTGTCCTGGGATGCCGATATCAGATTACGAATGCCACATCAGTCATAGATAACCACCTTTGCTCTGTCAACGAAGCTGAAAGGTGTCATGTCATAAATCAGTATCACTCCGGGAGAATTATGCAGCTTACAAGAAATTGCCGTGCTCATCCATGATGAATCGGTCACCCGTCCGCAGCCAGCCGTCCGGGAGGAACGTCTCCTTAGTTGCCTTCTCATTCCCATAATAACCCAGGGCAACGTTAGGCCCCTTGAGCCAGAGCTCTCCCGCTTCATTGTAGTCTGCTTCTGAACCGTCTTCCCGTACAATACGCGACTCCTGGCCAGGTAGCAGGATGCCCACAGCCTCGAGAGGAATTTTCAACTTCCCGCCGAATGCAAATGGGGTCGGCTTCCTCATGGCAGAGACAGTCTGCATCGTCTCGGTGAGATCTGGTCGTCGAGACGTAGCACATCGAAGACTTACGCATTCAGACATGCCAAAGCCTGCGCAAAGTTATCTGAGTTCGGTTTCATATACAACTGATGCGCAACTGACCTTCGCCAATGAGTGGAACGTTCCTTGCGACAGTGTTTATTCTCTTCTTAAGTTCCATCGGCAGATGTGCCGCTCCGCAAGATATCCGAACCACACTCTCGAAGTCCACTGCCCTCACCTTCGGGTTGTGCAGAATCTGGTGCATTGCAGACGGAACGAGTAGCAGTGAGTTGATCTTGTATCTGTCAGAATTCGCTATCAGTGGGAATATCGAGTGCGGCTCACTTGCAACGTACTTTGACACGACTTTGATGACCAAATCCAGGTTCCATTTCGGCAGAACCACGAATGTTGCGGGCTCGCGAATTCCTCGCATACACACTAGCTGAAGCGCATAGGAGTGATAGAACGGTAAGAATGCCAAGACAATGGGTAAAGGAGTCTGAGAGGCAGGTCAGCACGAGCGAAATGTGGTCCTGCGTCAATGAACTGACCCCAGGGGGCGGAGGCGGTTCCACAGTTGCGGAAATCTCCATCTGCCTGTAAATCGCCATAATGTTGCCATGAGAGATCATTACAGCTAGAATACAACGGTTGGCAACAGCTCGTATAATTCGATGGAGAACCTGTCATACCCTTTGGCAGACCACTCGTCCCACTCGAGAACACGAGATAAGCAAGCGTATCCTTGGTCGCACGTCGTACGGCAACTCTAGGTAGTTTCCGTTTCCTCGCAAGTTGTATCAAATCGTCATAGCTTGTCTTTCCAGCGACACGGCCTTCTAGAATGTATATACGGTCTTCAGGAATGCCCGCTTCTTTCGCAGCCTGCAGAGCCCCAGGCAGGAGAGCCGGCTGCACGAACAGTCGCGTGCACTTCGATGTCCGCAGAGCGTGCGCGATCTCAAACGGGGTAGAGAATGCCGAGAGCAGGGCAAAGGGGACGGTGAGGACAAACAGAGAATGAAGCAGCGCAGAGAAGTCCTGTTCGGCTACAACTCAGCAACCACATATTCTCTTGACTGTCACTCGTGCTCACCATGCAATTATGGCTCAGAATCCCGACCATCTCGCCATACGGTCCTAGTTCCAATCCCCCGACAGAGATCCAGGAGCCCAGAGCCGTCGCTCCATCGCGCACGCGTTCGCCGAAATCCCGTCTTGACGTCCTCTTATCCGTGACCGCGTCTATGTACACCGTCCAGTCCTCGAGCGGGGGCTTTACAGGCGAGTTGAACAGGAAGTCATGTATGTTCTGGTCCGGCAGGGCCTCGAGGGGCGGGTATAGCGACGTCGCATACACCATGATGGGTTCTGCGCGCGATATCAGAGCTGGCGTCCACTTATAGGGCGCGGACAGCGCGCTAGGCTCGGCCGGAAAGTGGAAGTGCTCGAGGATTGAGACATCTGGTTGAGAAAGCCGGATTGCCGGAGGCTCTCATCAGGCCTTTGAGCTCCTGATTACGGCAAGCGGCATCACGCCCACCGGTGTCGTGCCTGGCAGTGGATCTAATCTCGCACCCTGGCCGATGGGGACAAGCCTTGGAGGGCTCGCCATTTCATATCCTGCCGAGTTCTCTCAGACCCATGAGGACCATACCTTCATGGATAACTTGTCTGCAGTCAATGCCATCCTCTGCGCGTGATCCATAAACTTGATGCTCTTAAGCGACTGCAGTGCAGTGCTGCCGCACATCTGCATTTTCCATCACGCAGTAGCTACGTTTCAAATGAGCTCAGAAAACGTTTGCCGGTCCCGCCGGCCCTACGGAGTGAACACACGGAATATGGAGCGTGTTTGTCTATGTAAATTATACATAGCCGTCCGATGTCATCCACAGAGCTTAGTGCATCATGTCGCTGACGGCAGCCGTGCTCCCGCGAGCATATCTCGGCGCAGTAACTGCTGGTAGCCAATTAATTCAAGAAAGCACCTTGGAGAGTCTATCAAACTTCTGGCATCGCATAATCAAGAGGAATGGAAGTCATCTCTGTATCGGCCGCAGATTCCGGAAGGTGTATTGGAGGAGCCTAGCGTCCTCTGTGCATGTACTTCAGTCAATAGCACTGTTTATATCATATGTAAAGGCCGAAGACTCGTTGTGTTTCCCTCTCTATCATGCACGCTAATCATGTGCACGAAGGTGATACCGAACTCAGGGGTAGGTTGAAGCAGTGTCCTTCCCGTATGCGACTTGATCGATGCGACCTGCTGCCAGGCAGGGCATCGAATGCACGATTGTCGTCAAGGTGCCGACACGATAAATGGCACCATCTACTGAGCAGCTGCACCTTGCACCTTGGTCTCTGACCACCAACTTGAAGAGCACTCGGCTATCGTCCTCGCGTTCGCACCCAGTGCTCAACAAGAACGCACTCAAGAGGTAAGAGAATCAGCAACGTGACGTACGCGGTCTCGCGGTGTGCTTAGGAGGCTCATGGAAGCAATTGTTCTCAGGAGCTTCTAGCCAACCAGCCAAGCCCCGTCCAGACCCGACGCGTGGAAGCTGCGCGGAAAACACCAGTTCGCGACTATATAGCCCGCCTCCTAGCATGTCAGAGTACGTGGCTCTCCCCATCCGCGTACCACCACCACCATTCACAACCGCGCGACATGCCTAGCAGCCATCCGCTCGTGGGCAAGCCCGCTCCCGCGATCTCGCTGCCCGACGCGAATGGCAACACGTTCACAGTGACACCCGGCGCGAACGGCGTGCCCATTGTGTTGTTCTTCTACCCGAAGTCAGGTATGCGCGTGCAGAACAAAGGCTGGCGGGATGCCGCTTAAACTGCTTCACTTACAGGATCGTTTGGCTGCACGAAGGAGGCCTGCCAATTCCGAGACGCGCTTGCTGGTCCGTATATACTCGCCCTGCTGTTCGAGTCACCCTTCCTCACGCACTCGCGCAGAGAAGGATCTCTTCAAGCGCACCAAGGTCGAGATCGTTGGCATCAGTCCAGATCCCGTGGAGAAACAGAAGGCATTTGTTGAGAAGGAGAAGCTGACGGTAAGAAGCCCTAAATCCGCTGACCGCGCGAGACTCAAGGATATCCGCAGTATCCCGTGCTCAGCGACAGCAATGGCGAGGCGCGCAAGGCATATAGCGTTGGCAAGGGCTTGCTTGGATTCGTGGATGCCCGCGTTACCTTCGTTATTGACTCGAAAGGCGTCGTCCGGTGTGTCGTAGTCTTCAGCCCAATCAAAGTCCTCTGAAACACTTACCTATTGACCCTGCAGGGACGCCCTTGACGCGACGATGAACTACAACGCGCACCTCAAGTTCGTCACGAAGTGGCTGGACAAGCTGGAGGCTGAGGACAAGAAGGCTGCCGAGGCAACTATCGACCCAGCTCCGGCCCCGGCAGCTGGAGGCGAGGCGGAAGCTCCCGCCACAACTGCCCCAGCGGTGACGGCATCCGCATGAGTCCGTTCCAGAGTTTGCTGCGTCTTGTTGAGCAAAACATGTTACGCTTTCGGAATGTACTGTTGTACGATCAGATAGGGTAATTGATCGTGTTTGTTTCGGAAGTTATCTGCGCTACGATCCAGATGTCATGACATCAAGCGTGCATCTGTTCCAGATTTTGTAGCGTCTTGTCATGCAGAATTTGTCGGGCTCTTGGAATCTAATGCTACACGATCCGATAGGTTAATGGATCATGTTCGTCAAGAAGTTTTCTGTTCCCGCCATGATTCAGGTCTCATCAGGCGTCCTCAAGTGCAAGATGCACGCTAGAGACACTGGGAGTAGTGTGGTTGCTTGACGTCCGGACACGACGCCATGGTTGCACAAAAAAGCGACAGCGGAACAGTACAGAAAGCGTCGACGAGAGACATCCAGGATGCATTAAATCGGCTGTAATATGCTTTACTTGTTTGTTGCGTTCATCGCCTCTGGGACATCAAGGACACTCAACACCGACCGTGCAAAAATGGAACAGGATCCGCACCAGCATTATGTTCCGCAAACCGCGCCCCTACCCGCTCCGAGTGTTTCAGGAACTTGTCCATGCAGTTCGACACGCACTGCTCCTGCAGAGACGGAGCTATCAGCCCAACAGCCTCCGGCATCGATCATAGAACATCACACCTCTTTTGAAGAAAGCGCCTTGCTCGTGAAATCATTGCAGCACGCGTTGAAACACCTCTCCACGAGGTTCGAGTACATGCGCATGAAATCCTGCATCTGTGGGGACGTCAGCGTGCAAATTTCTTGCAGCTCAGATATGTAACTTGCCTGCTTCTTCTCAATGATCTTGGACACGTGGGCCTGCTCGGCCTGACTGAGTCCCGAAAAATCCATGGTGTCCAGTGGGCGAAGCGGTGACTGGCTGTGGCGAGGTTGACCAGAGGAGACTCGTCCCCGGGCGCCTGCACTCCTGCAGCCAGCCACGTGCGTCCGATCTCGATATTTGCCGGCGCCAAATTGCTTCAAGAGGCGTCTACCCCACATTGACTCACTTTCTTGACCCACCTCTCTCCCGTTTTCACCGGCGGTTTGCACAGGCTGTGAACAGCTCATTCACTCTTTGGAAAGCCGGGGTCTCGACTCTGTTCGGATATCAGTAACAGTGGGTATAAATACGCAGCCATGGCTGCCCGAGCTTCCCAAGTCGCAGCCACCCATCGTACTCTCGTATTCACGCAGTTATCCCAGTGCTCAACACGGACATGACTATCACCATGAAGGAAGCCATTGCGAAGCTGGACGACCGTCGCGTTAAGAACATCAGGCCATTGATTCCTCCGCAGATCCTGCAGGAGGACCTGCCTCTGCAAGTTCCCTCCAAGCTTACATCGTGTATCTACGCTGCTTACTTCTCCGCCATCAATAGATCTCTCTCTGCTGCTGAGACTGTCCTCGAAGGACGCAAGGCAACCGAACATATCCTGCATTCCAACGATGATCGGCTCCTAGTAGTCGTCGGGTGCGTGTCCGGCGTCCCTGGATTCAATCGCTATACACGCTCACGCTATGCAACCCCCAGCCCCTGCTCCGTGCACAACGTCGACTCCGCGCTCGAGTACGCGCGGCTCCTGAAGGCCTACGCCGACAGCGCGAAGGAGGACCTGCACATCATCATGCGGGTCTACTTCGAGAAGCCGCGGACGACGGTCGGGTGGAAGGGCCTGATCAACGACCCGGAGATGAACGGCAGCTTCCAAATTAACAGGGGCCTGCGGCTCGCGCGTACGCTCCTGCTCGACATCGCGAAGATGGGCCTGCCCGCCGGCTGCGAGTTCCTCGACACGATCACCCCGCAGTACACCGCGGACCTCGTCTCGTGGGGCGCGATCGGCGCGCGCACGACCGAGTCGCAGGTGCACCGCGAGCTCACGTCAGCGCTCTCGATGCCGGTGGGCTTCAAGAATTCGACGGATGGCACGGTGAACATCGCCATTGACGCGTGCCGTGCGGCCAGTCGGCCTCACGTCTTCTTGAGTGTCGGCAAGGAGGGCTTGAGCAGTATTGTTGAGACAGATGTCGGTGCTCTGGTATCTTCTAGACTGCACTATTGGCTTACCCTCGCTCTGATCAGGGCAACTCTGACGTCCACGTTATCCTCCGCGGCGGCTCCAGTGGGCCCAACTACGCCGCACAGTACGTTCGTGACTGCGGCGAGAAGCTCTCCAAAGCCGGATTCCCCCAAAAGATCATGGTGCGCCTCTTCCTCCAGAACAGAACAATCAGTCAGTTAACCGGGCGACGGACCAGATTGACTGCAGCCATGGCAATAGTTCAAAGCAGCACCGCAAGCAGATGGAGGTCGCCGAGGATATTGTGCGCTGCTCCCTTTTATCAGGTAGTTGCCTCGGTTGCTGACTTTACACACGTGCATAGGCGCAGCAACTCGAATCCGGCGACACCTCCCTGATGATCATGGGTGTCATGATCGAGTCGAATCTCGTCGAGGGGCGCCAGGACATCCCCGTCTCGGGGCCGTCCGGCCTCGCCTACGGCCAGTCCGTCACCGGTCAGTGTCGAATAGGGTGTCTCTGGTGACTGACTGACGTATTCATTGATTGTTGCTAGATGCGTGTCTGTCCTGGGAACAGACAGTCCCGGTCTTGGATCGCCTCCGCCAGGCCGTGCGCGGCCGCAGAGAGCGTGTGTGGAAGAAGGCGAGGGGTATCGAGGCGAACGGCAACGTCGTCAAGGCCGGCGGGGCCAACGGCACCCACGCATGACGTTGCGGTTGCATTGCTGAAAACTCGCGTGGGCGAGCCCCACTATCTGACCCGCTGCATGTATTTTACTAGATGTATACTTACCATTATACTCCACACGTGCTGCATCTTCTACACCGGCATCGCACAATTCGACATTGAGCGACGCCCTAGGTTAACGGTATATGCTTTGCTGGTCTCATGATCATCACAAGTGGAATTCGTGGCGGGGGCAGTACAGGCTCAATTGCAGATACGCACATCTGTCCTAGATATAGCTTTGCATCTCTGCATCATGATAGAAGAATGTGGACATGCCCATCGCCCCCACACTGTACCCGTACTCGTCTGATTTAAAATTCAGAGACAGCCCTCAAATTGTCCTACATCACGATCAAAGTTCTGATATCCTCCGACTGGTCTGTCTTCGCCCAGGGGATGTTGCAGCGGATCCGCGACAAACGGTGATGATTGGGACGTAGACATAACCTTGAGCAAAGTGGGAACGGGCTACTATGCCTCGAGGCCGATTTAGATCGGATAAGGAAGAAGGTGATATAGCGTGTCATGCGACACGCCTGAGCATCGCTGGCCGGATCTCTGTATCCGTGTGCTCGCAGAGGAAGTTTTCTGTTCGACTGAACTTGGTAGAGATGAACACTCGTTACCCAGCGTAATACCCGAGAGGCAATGAGATACCACCGATCGAGATAACTAGCCCCGTAAGGGAATCATCGCGCGGGGAAGTGCGAAGTTCTTCCCAACGTGGGTAATCAGAAGGGACCGACCTGGAAGTACAAGTTATTTCCGATGTTGCTGTGTTATGATGTTCGCGAGCCGCTGTAGTTGAGGTCTGTACCGTCATGGAAGCTGTGAATCCAGCTATGCCACCACTATACCAGCATGGTGTCGAACTTCCATGATATGAGGGCGCCGGCATCGTTGGAGCAGTCGGGTAATGTATTGCCGCATGTTTGGCTGTGCATTCGTGATGCTCGAGGAACTTCAGAGAGCAGGATCTCATCCGTGAACCACAAGCATCGCAGAAAGAAATGGACACCGGGGGCCGCTTGAAAGTGTTGCCCATACGGAAGATCAGTGCTTGCCACAGCAGCTGTAAATCCCCTGTGGACGTGGTGCCTTGCATACCAGATGCATTGAGCTAGCCTAGATGGACCGCACTGCCTCCAAGATGTACGTTTCTGACACAAGATGAGCCATTCAACCTGCCAACAGAGGGAGAGTCGGACGAGAATCCAGGAACCGCCACACTACTCTCATCAAGCCGACAGTAAGGCTGAGTAGTATTGAGCCCGTTTGACGTGGTCAACCAATGGAGGGCCGCAACAGACGCTGATGCACGGTTCACACAGGGCCAGAATGCAAGACCAGGCAGTTGCCGACGCGACGGTTGCAGCGCTGCGGATTGCCAGGAGGGGGACGCCTATGTCCGTGCAGGCAGAGGAAGATCAGATTGCGTCAGGATAGCACCGACGCTGTGCACCTCGGACCCAGTGTCAACAAGATCATGATCTGCGCAAGAATGGCACCGTAGTCCCATAGCCAGAGAGCGTATCCCTCGTGCGCGGGTGCGTCCCGTTGTCCACGAGCACACCGGCGCAGTGTAGAGCAGTGGTAGGACACTGACACCGGCTCGGGGTGTAGATGGCGGTGCAGAGAGGCGACGCTGTGCAGTCATCCCGGCAGGCTGTGCGGAGCGTCATGAGCGGGGGCATGACAGATGGTTGCAAAGTTTGGCGCCTGAAGATTCGAACATTCAATGAGGAGCCCTTCTTGCAGCGAACCTATCATCTGGGGCGGGCGTGAACCGAGCTAGACCAGACATCTGTTCGTGGGCTGCAGGCATCGTGTTCGTCGCCGGGTGCGTCGCGCCTGGCTGCGCGCCGACGCACAGAATATCGTCATAGCAGCTCGGCACTGGTACAGATGGCGGACGACGAGCAGGATATGGGCGGGGATAAGGAGGAAAGTGGACGTGATCAAGGCACCTGTTGATGATCAGTCCACTGCGAGCGCGCTCTTAGCTCAACCGCCTGCTTCCCCGTCTCCCACGCTCGCTGCCATTTACTCCCGCCCGTCCTCTTCTTCCCGGCCACCTCCCCCCTTCTCCTCTCCGCCCCACCCCGCAGCCCTCCAGGCCACGTCCGCGACGATGTCCAACGGCACCGACGAGATCCAGCTCCCCGCCTACCTCGACCTGCCGCCGCACCTTTCGGCGCAGAAGTACTTCTTCGTGTGCACCCTCACGGTTGCCGCCTGGGACACCCTCGTCCTCACCCCTCGGACATGGCGGCTTCTGCGCACCAAGGAGTGGCCCCCACTCAAGATGATGTACCACTTCCTCCGCCTGTTCATGCCCATGGAGTTCTCGGTGGTCGGTGCGTACCCACCCTATTCATGCGCTCACGACCGGCGTCCTCATGCTGCTACTAGGGGTCGCATTCTTTGACACACAATGGACCCTGGAGGTGAGCACACAAGTCCCCCTCCTACCTGTGTACCGCGCTGACCCCTAGTTGCAGAAATGCAACCAATTCTTCCTCTTCGAGCCAATCTGCACTGCTGTCCTTCTTGCTGTCTGTTCTGCTGTACACTGTATTCGTATTTGGGCCATCTACGACAAGAAACGGCCCATGATGTACGCTATGGGCGCCCTCTGGGCTTTCCAGGTCGTTGTAACCGCTATCTGCTGCGGTTTCTATAGAGGTAATATTCTACTCGTCACATACTTTCACACCATCTCACACGCCTGCAGTAACTCCTCTTCAGGAAGGCCAGGGCTGCATCGCCGAGCCTAAGGCCGCATGGGTCGGCATATACTGGCTTTCTGCGACTATCCTGTATACTGTTACTGTATGTCTTGCCCTTGGGTTCCCTCACACACCTGCTGAACATGTCTCGCATCCGATCAGCTCGTCATGGCGGTTAAGCGCTCCATGCGCTCCCTCGAGGTGAAGCGTATCTCATACTGGAAACTCATGCTCCGCGACGGCCTCAACCTCTACGCCGCCGTCTGGCTCGTCAACATGATCAACATGCTATTCTGGTTCATCATCACTCCGACTGGCCCGGAGGACCCTATTCGCACCATCGTTACCAGGTATGCCCCCGCCCTTACTCCACTGTCGACCCTGACTGATCCCCCGCAGCATGACCGCCGTCCTGACCACGTCAATGACGATGCGCATCATCCTCTGCGTGCGCGGCACGCTCAAGCGCGGCGGAGGCTTCGCCGTCGGCTCGTCTGTGCGCTCCGGCTCGGGCGGCACCACGCATGTCGTCTCGCAGAGTCGCGGTGCACCCGCACCGATTAACCCGATTCTCTCCATCTCCGGCCAGGGTGCTGCGCCCGTCACGGTCCCGCTCTCCGAGAAGAAGGAGGAGTGGGCGGACAAGAGCAGTGTCGGCGAGTCCAAGCACGAGAACATGGGCATCTACCAGGTCGACTCTGCGGACCCCGAGGTCATCTCCGTCGCTAGCGACGAGGGCGTCAAAATTCACGTCGAGACGGAGAGTGATTACAACCAAGTTCCAAAGAACTGAGCGTGCGCTGTATACGTGCTGTATATGGGGTGGATTTGGGGATTGGACGACTGGGACATTTTTGGAGACTGATCTATCACTGCTACTATCTGATCTTCTACTAGTGCCGCTACGACGGGGGTGAGTGTCACGATATGTAGGTTGTATTTATCTGTGCTGGTATATTAGTTCTGTGCTTTGATGTTACCCTAGATGATGATATGCCGAATGAGATTGAATCACGCTGTGTCGAAGACTTTGCAATAGGCTGCACATGAGATGCGGTGCGTTACCGGCGCGTGCTTGGACTGGAGCACACCTTATGACTGTCAGAGCTGATTAAAGGTTCAATTGGTCTGGAAAAGGGAGGCTAACTGGGTCCGTCCGAACTAATGACTGGTGCTTCTCCGATCGGCCTCCGCTTGAGCGCATCGCGCAATGTTGCACAAGCTCTATGATAAGCTCCGCGTGCGTCGTAGCTATCGTGCTTGGCGTGTGCGTTATTGCAACAGGGAGTGACATGCTCTGTGCATTGCATTGAGTGCATGGATCAATTATCCATCCGGGTGCCTCGAGCAGTAATAGGAATGACTGCCGGATACTTGGAAAAGTAGCCGTCGGCAAGATTATTTCGATCAGGGCATCCCATCCGATCACCATGACGTGCAGAGGACCTATGAGGACCCTCAGCATGAGAGAGAGCATGTATATATTCAATCGAATAAAGCTAGGCCATTTACACAGCCATTCGAACATAATACAAACAGGACGCGGATATCCGGGCGCACATACATTCCATACTACTCTCGGTCCGTGGTCACGGTCCTGCATGCCTCTTCCACCTTCCGCAGAAACGTCCGGCCGACGACGCCCTGGAGCATTGCACTTGCATACTTTAAATTGGTCGAAACTCTCGACCATCCTGTGCCTCTTATGCCATGGGATCCACCCCCGCCGTGACAGGTGTTCGACCGGGCAGCTGTCGTCTTTCCATGGCGGATCGCGGCTCAAAGACTCTTGCGCCAAACTAGATCTATGAATGCGGTATGGTTACTTTGTAGAAACACAAAGGCAAGTCCGATATGGTGTAATGGCTAACATTACCGCCTCTCACGCGGTAGCTCAGGGTTCGATTCCCTGTATCGGAGTTATTTTTGACCATCAGCCCCTCTTACAGTTGTTTGGAAATTGATCCGGAAAACGCTCTGCGTGGATTTTTGTTTGTCCTGCGCAAATAATTGCCTTGAACAGTAGTAAGTAGTCGAGCGCTTCCGTGACTTCATCAAGCAGCCCTCCGAACGTCCTCTTGTTTCTTAGCAGCTTCGGGAGCGCATAGCCTTGTGGAGATGAAAATATGACCTTTCTAATCTAAATATCCTCGAAAATTTTGGCTGCTCTAAGGTCCTGAGTACAAGATATCTAAATTATCACGAGTTTGGCACTGACTCATTAGCCCATGGCGAGGACATCAACATGTCGTCGACTTCAGCGATCCCGGTTTCCTTTTCTCACTCATCGATGCCAATATGTCACTTTGTTTTGATGAGCTACAGGCACTTCTCAATGAAACTTGGCAGAAAGACATGTTGCTGACAACAGTTTCTCGCCCTCGTCTGACAAAAGCGCCTGAAACCTATTACCTAAGGGAATTATTTGTGCGGGACAAACAAAAGTCTACGCAGCGCGCCGGATCAATTTGCAAATGACTGTAGGAGTCCATTCGGAATCTCCGCTTTGCAAGGTCGAGAGTACTTATGTATAAGTCGACTGCAGATGCAACCGCTATGAACTTATTTGTTTCGATAGGATATGCAAATGCACGAGGGCCACTGCACGATCCACTTTGGTAAGTCCGATATGGTGTAATGGCTAACATTACCGCCTCTCACGCGGTAGCTCAGGGTTCGATTCCCTGTATCGGAGTACTTTTTCGTCAACCGGTGATTCTTTAGCGCTTAGAATTTGTACCGACGCAGTACTGATGTGCGAAGTGAACTTTTCGTCGAAGTGAGGCTTGAGCTGGTTCGCGGACATTGTCGATGGGTGCAAGAACTCATACATACTTGATTGTACTACGTTAAGGATCTGTACTGAGATTGGGAAGAACATGCGAATGTCTATTTCAAGTCATCTTCCAACAGGTTCCAGGACACTGTGCGGCCTATCATTTATGTGAGAAGTCACGATGAAGGACGGCATCGCCATGAGCCAGATACCAGACATACTAGTTCATGATTGCAGCCAATGCAACACAGCAAGATGTGAACTACAGGATGAATGTATGGTATCGTGTACCCTATGTCGCCGTCTGGTCTGTATAGTGTTCAAATTGCTGCGTATATAGCCTGTCTTTACGACATTTGACTATGAGTGGAAAAGTTGAACTTGTCAAAAAAGAACTCCGATACAGGGAATCGAACCCTGAGCTACCGCGTGAGAGGCGGTAATGTTAGCCATTACACCATATCGGATGTGTTGTTCATTGGCTGCAGAATGATCATAAGGACCGGAGACTTAAACACGTCCCGCTGTGCGAATGCCCTGTCCCAAGTTCTCGTCATGAGTATAGCACTGGGCTCACTTGTTATTCTCGCCGCGTGCCGAAGCGTAGTCCAAGGAGGTTCGCGAACATATGCACTGACGTGGTGGAGACCTTTTTTTGTTTTCTGTCTTGTTCGGATGTCAATGCATTTAACGTTGTATCCGTCGTCCCTCGTTCACACTCTCAGTATATATACAGAATAGAACAGTCGTTGTTTTTTCGGTAACCATAATACATCCGATTCATGATAGTACAAGTGCGCATTCCCAACCCCCAATGCGTATGGTACAGTCGCTTCTGGCAGATAGTCTTCATATACACTCATGATCCTCCTGGCCACTCGACCACCCACTGTGCCGAAACGTGGTGCTCTTGATCGTCGTCGTCTTCGAACTTCAGCTTGTACATTGGCGCTGCCATTGACTTGCCGGCTCCCGCCTATGGCACGGTATCAATGGCAATAATCCCCCTGCAAAATTTGAGCACTTACACGGCCGGCAGATTGCAGATCTCGCGGACTGGCGATAACTTCTGCCCTGTAGAAGCAGCTCGTGTCCGGGTACAACGCCATCACAGTCGATCCTGTGGTGAACTCCGGGTATGCGTTCAGATGCGCAGCACTGTCTGGGGGCGCATTTGGGTCTGGGAGAGGGATGATAGCACGTAGGGTAGTGTTATAGCACCTAAAAGCGGGAGTGTCGGGTGTCGTGAGGCTACAGTCTGAAGAAATCACGCACTGGCCAGGTTGACCGTCTTCTTGCGGTTCGGGGTCTTGAACTTCGTACCTACGGTCGAACGACTCAGATCACCCTGTGAGGCGAGTCATGGAATTGAGTACCAACCGGTTCTTATCTTGATTGATGCACTTGGTAACGAAAGCCAAGATCCATTCCTCATCTTTACCTGCCGTCGCGCTATCCACAGCTCTACTTGCGTTCTGTGGTGGATGGAAGGCAACCTTTCGGCCTTCTTGTAACGGCAGCTGCTTCGCTAGTGCCTCCCTGCGGGCTTTTGGCTCCCTAGAAAATGGTATAGGAGGTTGTGGCCCGACCGAGTTCCGAGGAGGAACCGTGATTGAGCCAGCACGGGTGGCCGGAACGGCTGGAGTTGCGGGGCTGGATGTAGAGGGAGGCGAATGTCCTCGAGGGCGCTTCACACGCTTGTCCACTGAGAAAATATTCAGAAATAGTGCTGAGGCGACCGAAGTGCTGCTACCTTGCGGTACTGATTCTGATGCTTTGCGTAGAGCAATCAGAATTCCAAGATGTTCAATGGCACCATCGATTGCTCTAATAGCGATCATAAGTGAGTTGCGGTGCCAGTATCATAAAATATTTAGAGATTTTACTCAAGTTCTCTTTCGGCATTCTTCTGGATATCTTCAAACCCCGATTTGAGTTTCTTATACGTGCTCTTGACGCTATCATACCCCTCTGGCGGTGACGCGTCCCCAGCCGGCCATCCGGACAGTAATCTATTCACTCTGCCAATCACATCCACAGAACCTTGGTCCGAATACATAGCAGATAGTCTCTGTATCGATGCAGAAGCATGAGACCAGTACTCGACTTCTGTTGTCCCCATGCGAATACAATGTCAGCTACATTTGGAAGCGTACGCGGAGACCTGACCTTCGGATGATGCAGGGCGCTTTGATACGCCTCGTCGATTAGACATTGCGTATGTCAAAGGTGGTATAATACGTCGACGTGGAAGGTAAGGAAGTATTCGGGAGATGGATATCCAGTTCAGCGTAAAGGATGACTCTATCACGCCGCGATCTGGAATTCAAGTCCGCGATTCTCACGGATCTAGATCTGGACATTATCTTAGTCACGTGATTATAGGGCGCTTCAGATGCGCCGGAACTTCGGGCAGGCTTTCGGGCGAAAAATCATCGAAGGCTCCATACCACAGAACTAAGATGACGTTCTCAACTCCAGCGCAACGATAGCATTGTAATTGTTTCACGACGCATGATTGACTGTGTCCGTGATAGTGTACAGATTATCTTCTACAGGCAGTGGTTATTATAGAGATGTCCGGCAAAGTATTGTAAGGGACCTAGGCGGATGCACCATGTACCGCTGCCGAGGCCTTTGCGCTAGGGGCTAGTTTCCTGAGAGAAACGTCATATACGACTGCGAGATAGCAGTTAGTGCTAATACTCATGATTAGGGTAATTTTCAGGCCTACCTTCCTCGATTTTCTTGATATCGTACTTGAGACTGTCGTATCTCCGGCGGAGAGCATCATTTTTCAGATTGAGCTGGAATGGGTACCATGTGAACAAGCTGCTGTCACACGCAATAGTTGTATGTACCATGGCAAACCCAGCGAAGAGGTCTTTGACAAATGTTGATATCTTGATGGGTTCCTCGAAGTTGCCAAGGGTAACTGAATTTACAGCCAAACGAGACTACCCAAGCCCATGCCCTTAATAGTTGCCTCAGTGGAAAACATCGTACGCACCAATTCGTTCACGAGGTTAATAAGTCCGTGCAAGTAATCTTCAGCGCTGAGAGTGAAGCGATCGCTCCATTCTTCTTTGACTGGAATACATTAGCTTCCAACGTCGGGATGACCAGCACGGTACTTACTGCCCAATAACTCGCCCACTCTGGCCAGGGTCAGCAGTGAGCCTGACTCTAGATAATGTACCATCGTTGCTGCGAAAACAGCATTGCGCAGAGAATTGGTCCACATGTCTTTCCATCGCCAACACTGATTGGGAGGAATAAGCTCGGCGATGGCAGCAGATGTATCCCGACAGCTGTCCAAGACGGGGTGGACAGTAGTTAGAAGGGCGGGAACTTCATACAGAGATGCGCGTTAGTTGATCGATCAAGAACACGGCTGTAGGTGTGTACTTTGATCCGACGGCGTCGAATGGATTTTGTTAAGCAGACCGCAAAGCGTCCGGGTCTTCTTGTCGAATTCATTCACCTCGTCCTTGATTTTCTGGGGATATCCATATCTAGTTCTCGGCGAGTTATCGACACATTCATGCTAATGTACTTCTCTGATCTCGACATCCTTGTCCAACAGCTCATTGATAAGCTCAACGTTGCTTGCGTCCATGAGGGTCGGGTGATGGAAGGTGACTGTATGATTTGAAGCGACTTGAAGCGCTTAGTGAGCAGACGCCGGTCGCGTCGCGTCGTGTCGAGCTGATCTCTCCTTCCTCGTTCACCAACTCCTTCGCACTCGCTATCCTCTGCTATATCCCGTAGACACATACGAGTGGTCGAGCGAGTGCTAGGACTGACGGGGAGGCACTGCCTGTGATCAGGGCTTGGGATCGCTTCTTTCCGTGTAGTCAGCCACTCATCCGGACCAGTCTGCGCCACTCCCCGACACCCGCACCTAGACAATTTTTCTGCAACGACTGCTGCGAAACACATTCCCTCGTGTCATCAAGGAGCATATGACTTCTTTATCTGTCAAGCACGATGAGGTCAAGGCTGCTCTAGCCAAGCTTCGGGACACACCATCAAACAACCCGCCAGAGGAGATACTCGGGCTCATTTGCGACTACCTTACCGGTCCTCAGCCTCGGGTACGGCCCACACTCAGCCCAGAGTCCAAACCCCTTGATCATTGGTTCTGCTCTCGCGCCGACGAGACTGTCAGGGAGGCTGCGACCTTCTTGATTCGTTTGCATGCATACAATTCCAATCGCGTGTCAACTTGGAAGCAACAGTTCCGGCGTATTCTTACGGGATGCTGCGAATGTGTGCGGGAGCTGCAGTTGGTAAAGTCAACATCTAGACATACGTGCGTCCATCGATTTTGCATGCCAACTGAATCACTGAATCAGAATTTGCGCTTAGGTATTTCGGTTGCTTCAATGACACTGTAATCAGAGACTTCTACAAAAGTTTCGATGGGTGGGAGATTGACGTGGTTTTGGAAGAGCTATCAAAGCGGCAGATGAACGGAGACGAGGCGCAAGTTCCTAAGGGGGATCTCGGGAAAGCGCCTCCCGCCGTTTTCTATCACATTCTGGCCAATTTGCGAATCCTGCAAGATTCACGAATTCTCCGTATCGTTAATCGTCACATACCGCACGCACCAATTAAAGACTGGCCTATGGACGTGCCGCCTCCTGGCTTACTACTCTTACTAGTAGCCGAGAAGCCGGAAGTCCGGGCATGGGCCCAGTCTCAGATTTCCCTCTATTCGACAGCACCTATATCACAAGATCGATTTTCTTCAATGCATGCATCTGTCCTCAAGGCTGTGTCTGAGCGGGTCACGCCAAATAGCGTCTCCAACACTTCAGACGATAGCCCGATTTTGTTCCCGATGGCTGAAGACACCGTTACCTTGTGGATGGGTTATAGCTCCATCCTGCGGTACACCCCCGTCACCATTTTCAATAGTGCAAAGCCCCTGCATCTCGATATTTGCGCGATTATCACGGGTCACTTGCACGATACCGGAAACCGTCAGTCAAATTTCCTCTCATTGCACCGCACGTCATGGGCTAATCTTCGCACTTCTTTCCATTACACGCACCTACTTGTCGGCCATCGATCTGATCTAATCGAAACATAGACTTCATATATGTTCTGAAGTGTTTCTTACTGGTGTTGAGTCGCATCGGACCTGAATTGTGGGCAGGCGAAGGGCCGGAATATCCTCACATCGTATTCAGTGCTATCAAGGATAATCCGCGTTATCTGGAGGCACTGCAGGCGCTACCGGATTCTCGCAAGGACAACTGGCTCTTGATGTGGACAGAGACTTTCCTCAAGACGGTTGCTGACAAACCGGCCTTCAACGACATACTGTCTGGTATCATTCAGTTCCTTTGTGAAGGGTTGCAGCACGAACGGTTTCAAGGACTGCGGCCTGCCGTAATGATGGTAGCATCCAAGGTCAGTCCTCGTTGGTGCTAGGTCATACGTTTCACTTATTCTAGCGTCATTCAGATTCTCTACGTTCTTTCATCACCACCGGATACGGGCCAGGATGTCAATCCAACGCGGGAAGCCGCCATATCGGAGGTTGTGAACATTCACGCTAGCACACTTGTATCAGTCGCATTCAGCAAAGCCTATGCTGATGAGAAATGGGTTGACGCACGCGTCTCCACTCGGAGACTAATCAAACAAGTTCTGCTCGGGGACGTCAAGGATGTCATGACTACTATCTCCCGGATATGCACTTCACACACTGCGATATCTGGCCCTAAAATCCACGAACAAATGTGGAGACGCTTCTATGACAGCATACAACCCGGTGACACAGACGGAATTGCCATGATTGTGGGAAGCCTGGCCCAGGTTTCTCATATCGACGACCTCAAAGAGGTCGCCTTCTCCGGAATTCTGAGCAAGTCGGAAGATGTCGGAGGCATGCGTTCGGCTCTCAAGGCAACCAACCGAGCACTAGCGGTCTTCCGTAGCGGCTTTGCAGACGCTGCGTCTCGGTATCTCGACTTGAGCCTGCCATCGGACGTCGTCAATTTGTTGGGAAGACCTGACGTCGTCAAGTACCTTATCCTGCTCATGTTCTCCCCAGTCGAAAGCATCCAGGAGACTGGTCAGGCTCTAGTCGGTGCCGCTTTTGATGTGGAGGTCCGAGTTGACTGCTTCCGCACCATCCTGGAGAAGTACCCCGATAGCGTCATGTCGGGGCTCTTCAAGTTCCTCGAGACCTACACCGAATATGCGCGTATCGTCCCCGAAGCATGTTCGTTGTCACAGGCTCTCGCGCGCTGTTTAACCGACGTCATAGATGTTCTATGCTCTACCCCGGATGGATTACTGTTGAACAGGGATTTCCTGAAGTCGGGCACCGGTTCTCCGCTACCGTCACTGCTTCCAAAGTGGTGGAGCCTCATGACGAAGGCGCTATCTGTGATCTTCAGATGGACACCGCGATGGGCAATCCATTTTGACAACGAAGAGATGGTCACATGGATGCGGGACGCATTGATATTCGGCAGGGATATGTTAGCAAAATGGAGGGTCGTCGAGGCTGGAATTCTTGCCCATGCCCAGCAGTTATCAACAGGGCGTAAGCTCTCTAGGGCTGGTAGAAAAATGATCGATGACCTGCAACAAGTCTTGCTGGAATTGGCCAGATGGTTAAGACTGACCGACGAGGAGCTCTTGCATCAGTCGTTTGCTTTATTGGAGTCCCTTCTTGGCTGCTTTCAGGATACCGGCGTGCGTCCGTCGGAAGAAGCCCTCCAGAAGTTGCAGAAGCACATCGATGATGCACGAAAGAAGGATCCCAAGAAACCTCAGACCAAACTGGACACGGCGCGGTTGGCACGATTGCAGGATGCGATCAGTTCCTTTGACGAAGAAGACGAAGTGCAAATCATCTCTCACAAACTTCCCGAGAAGCAGGAAGTTGCCCCCGCCGTTAAGCCTTCGACAACGAAGAAAGATCCCCGCCTAGGAATGCCTGTTAAGGCATCTGCAATCGCTTTGAAATCGAAGATTGTTCCTGTCGCCAAGCCTCTTACAAAGAAGTCCGCGATTTCGAGTTATTTCACCGCAGACGACCAAAAGAAGCTTGAGCTTGATGCAGAGTCTTCCATGCCCAAGTTCACCAGATCAGCTAGACCTGCGCAGCCACCTGCTACTATCCTAGTCGGCGACAAGCGCGTCCCCGCAGCCGCGTCGGAGACTGCATCGACCAAGACCCAGTCAGACGCGGCGCCAAGCAGTAGCGATGACGACAGCGAAGATGAAGGTCTTAGTGGTTTGGCTGCACTGTCCAAGTTGCAGCGTACACCCAAAGTGAAGAAGCCAGCTGAGCGGAGACAGGTCAAAATGCTCGAGGTACCAACGTCCGCACCAAATCCCGCCTTGGAGCGGATGAGGAAACGTGAAGAGGCCCGTCGTATGCAGCTGCGAATGAAACCCGATATTTCAGATCTTCATCGCACAATACTATCCTGGGACTACAGCCACGAGGGACCACATCCGCCGGGCCCGAGGCTGCCACTCTCTCCAGTTCCGAACACTTTCATCGATGCTGCACATTTTCGACGTGTCTTCGAGCCGCTGCTGCTCTTGGAATGCTGGTCGCAATTGAGTGAGTCAAAGGAAGAGCCTCGCGATTCGTACGAATGCCGGATAGCAAGCCGACAATACATCGATAATTGGTTGGACATGGAGATATCTATATCGCAATCTGTCAAGAAGGATTGGTTCCTAACGGATACGGACATCCTTCTCCTACGGCATCCCGGAACAAAGAAGCACTCGCTCGGGAAAGCGCAGAGCTTTCGCGCCACGCCTATGGGAATACAGGCTACGGTTCGATGTCTACAGCAGAGCACCGATCCTGGCCTTCAAGTGGGTACTGTATGGCAGCTGAGCAAGGTCCTAAGGTGTGTCTTGATATCTTGAGACACGTTGGCGTACTCAATCTTCCCTAGTCTAACAACGCTGCATCGGGAATATGCTGCGCTTATGGCACTGCCACATTACGATTTCTTCGAGAGTATCATACGCGCTCAGGTTTCGAAGCCTACTGGGCTCGACCCCAAAGAAGTGAGGCGGACGATGGAGACATATACTGTGAATGAACCGCAAGCAAGAGCCATCCTCAACGCTTTCTCGGTTCAAGGGTTTACCTTGGTTCAAGGGTGGGTACAATCTTTGCCAGCATTCAGCTTCATTGACGTTGGGACAGTCCTCCCGGTACAGGCAAGACGTCAACAATCTGTGGGCTGGTACACGCTTTCCTTTCACGGCGTCCGAGACCGGCTACGACAATCACGGCCGGAAGGACGGCAGGGCCCGCGGACAAGGAGCCTACAAAGAAGGTGTTACTGTGTGCACCGAGCAATGCTGCCATAGACGAGATCGTCTCTCGCCTGAAGGAAGGTATATCTGGCGCCGGGCGCCGTTCTACCTGTCCGCAGGTCGTTAGGGTCGGCAATCTCAACAGTATGAATGTCAGCGTCAGAGACGTCTCATTAGAGTCTCTCATCGAGCAGAAGCTTAACGCCTACCCTGAGCTCAACAAGTCGTCCAAAGAATCCGGAGGCGAGATTGCACGTCTACGGGCTGAGCTCGAATCCGTCAAATCTTTACGGCAGGAGAAATTGACCGAAATCTCCAACGTTCATGACAACTCGGCTAGAACTCTCGCTCTCGAGGAGGAGATCAAGAAGCTCAACAAGCAACGAGTGATACTGAGTCATCAGATCGACAAGGCCAAAGACAAGCAGAAGTCAGACTCACGAACTCTGGACGCCACTAGACGAAGGTTTCGTTCCGAGGTTCTTCGGGAGGCGGACATTATCTGTAGTACCTTGTCGGGATCTGCATACGACTATCTGGAGGAGCTGGACTTCGACTTGATAATCATTGACGAGGCCGCACAATCAATTGAACTCAGCTCGCTGATACCTTTGAAGTATCGGTGTAGTCGTTGTGTCATGGTGGGAGGTATGCCTATCAACCAAACCACCATTGCAACGTCACTGAACTTTCTTTAAAAGACCCTCAGCAACTCCCACCGACTGTCAAGTCGCAAGAGGTAGATTTGCTACGTTCCCATCTGGATGTCCGCTAATATGGCCTTCCAGGCTTGCAAGTTCGGATATGATCGATCTTTGTTCGTTAGACTACACAGACAGAATTCGAGTGCAGCTCACCTTTTGAGGTATGTGTAGTTTTGTCCATCCATATGGTGCGGCTAACCGGCGATTTTAGTATCCAGTATCGCATGCACCCAGATATTAGTCGGCTGCCTAGCCAGTTATTCTACGACAAACGGCTACAGGATGGCCCGGACATGGCAGTCAAGACGCGGAGGCCGTGGCATTCTCATCCGAAATTCGGCACGTACAAGTTCTTCAATGTCAGCGCCGGCCGGGAGGAAGCCGGACCTAGTGGAGGCCACTCCCTGATCAATCGGGTTGAGGCACAAGTGGCGGTTGCCTTGTTTAACAGACTGCGGCAGGAATTCAAGGCATTTGACTTCGACTTCAAAGTCGGGATAATCTCCATGTATCGCGGACAGATTGTGGAGCTACGTCGACTGTTCGAGCAACGATTTGGCGCGGAGATCTCTGGAACTGTTGACTTCAACACTGTCGATGGATTTCAAGGGCAAGAGAAAGATGTCATTATTCTGTCTTGCGTCCGAGCAGGCCCCGGTGTGCAAAGTGTCGGCTTCTTGAGAGGTACCATTAGCCGCGATACAGTCAGGGTGATACTGAAATCTTGTTACAGATGTCAGGCGCATGAACGTAGCTTTAACTCGCGCGAAGTCATCCTTATTCGTACTTGGTCACGCTTCCACTCTTGAGAGAAGCGATGAGGTCTGGCGGAGCATCGTCCTCGATGCCAGGACCAGATCTTGCTTATCTGATGTCAGTGCCATAGAGCTTTCTCTCGCCGGTCGCTTAACAACTGTCATCAGGTCGATACTGTATATTTCACCGCATCAACGACTACGACCAAGCCTGCATCATCCGTGACCAAGAAGAAACCTGAAGTTCAACCTCAGCCTGCCATACCCTTGGGCTTGACTACACCACAGGCATATAAGAATTCCGTCTCGAGCAAGCCACTCAAAGAGACAATCAGTAGTGCCGGCGCTACGCCTCCTGCGCCAAAGGAAGCAACTATACCCCAGAAACGATCGGCTCCAGATGAAGACACTGGGGCTTCGTCTTCTCTTCCGCAGTCAGAAGCTCCCGCTACCAAACCCAAGACCAAGCCACCATTGAAGCGTCCCAAGCAAGGACCGACTCTTTTCATACCCAAAAATAAGGTCCGCGGTAATGGTACTTGCTCGCCAATCGCACTGACGAACCATGCTGTAGCAACGGAACAGTTAGAAATTTCCGCTAATACGCAATCGATATCTGCTTTCTAGTTTCACAATGTTTTCGGGGCAATTGCACGCATATAGTAACTTATGACCATCAGGCTTCTTGCATACATGTACACGATACCTATATTATTCGGAGACATCCATCTACGTGTAATTCTAATCTTGTTTGATAGCTGGCAGTTCCCATCCCTCCGGGCCGAAATGAGGAACGATCATCGACTGTCCCTCTCTGTTCTTTACCGGTTTGGAGTACGTGCAAAGAGACTTCCCAAGATTTGACAGCCATACGGCATTCACAACGGTCAATCCTGCATTGTGACGTGAGATACATATGGCGCATACGGTAGGGTTTCAAGGCGACATACCTTTGACATATACACGGGAGGTCCGAACGACTTCTAAAAACACCACAAAATCCGGGGGCGGTTTGGCAAAGAGAACGGAAGATGGATGTATAAACACATCCTCCGAGATGCCAAGCGCCCTGTACGCAACGCCTTTGGCCGTTGTGTACTGTTCACCCGATGCGCTTCCTTTCTGAGCGATGTCTTTACGGACTGCCACTTGATCGATGAATCCAGCGGTGATGAGTTGCCTTAAGACCTTCAACTGAGGGGCAGGTTAGACATTGAAGCATACGCATGACTCCTGGACACTTACTTGCAAGTTACTGGGCGGTCGAAGATTTGGGACAAATCCGGCGTCCAAGTCCGGGAAATTGGTTTGCACGATGCTGCTGATCTGCGCACGCAACTTGTGGATTTCTTCCATCGCCTTTGGCCGTACGAAATGCTCAGAGCAGAACTTCTGCCCACCACCAGCATATTCATACGCGCCAACCACGGATAGGACCTTGAACACATCACTAGTACCGTTGCCAAGAGATGCGTGCGTCTTCATGACATTGAGCGAAAGGCCATTCACGGATGCTTAAAAGCATATACACACCTGCTGGGACTGGAAGAAAGCCTTTCGACGGAGCCTGCGAACTTCCTTCAATTTAACAGCCTCACTGGTAAGGTGACTGAGGTCCTCCTCGTCATCGTCGGACTCTTCAACATTGCCTTCGAGAGCTTCTTCCCGTAGGAATGGGTCGCCAACAGAAAGAGCGGATACCACTGCGATCACATATGGAAGACAGCCATGCTGTCGACCGCTAACCAGCATCCTGGAGAATCGAGGCGATAGCGGGAACAGCGACATTGCCTTGCCGATCTCAGTGATAGTGCCAGCGGCAGGAGCACTTGAAGCAGAGCCGGTGAGAGCTCCTAAATGCATGAGTACCTTCTCAGCCTTCTGTAGACTGAACCGATCCGGCGGGGTAGGGAAGGGGAAGTTGACTACAGAATCGATGTGCATACTCTTCATCTGCAAGACAACTCCTTCAATCGGCATACGCAGAAGTTCGGGTTGAGAGAATTGGTCGAAGTAATTCTCGAATAGCGCCGATGAGTACAGACGATAGCAGTGGCCAGGTCCTGTTCGGCCAGCACGGCCAGCACGCTGGGCAGCGGACGCCTTTGATATCCAGCTGACTTGGAAGGCTTGGATACCATTGGAGACGTCGTATCGTCGCTGGTGCCATATGTCAACTTGCCTTCCTTACGGGTTTGTGTTACGAAATGATAGAGCTTACCTCTTTGGCCCGTCCACAGTCAACCACGTACCGGATGCCGGGAATCGTAAGCGACGTCTCAGCGACATTCGTGGACACGACGACAAACCGAGAGCCGGGCGGTGGGGATTGGAATACTTGCATCTGTTTCTCACTTGGCAATAGTGCGTACAGAGGAACAACGTGCATAGGTACTGGGGAGATGCATTATTTCTTGCAAATAGTTATACAGCGAGGAACTCACCATTTGATTCATCGACGTCAATGCCCAGTTCTTCATCGTTGATAGAATCCGCATCGCTGTCCAACGCCTCGGCGTCAGCGTCTTCATCCTGGGCATCGCCGTCAACGTCAAAAGCCAGGGCGTCTTGCTCTTGCGATCCACCAAGGTCCATGTCCTCCGCCTCGACGTCGGCTAAATTATGTCAGCTAGAGTATGAAGGCCACAGTAGAATACCCACCTTGTGCAGGCGCCACAGCCATACGAGACTCAGTCGTCCCACTCTCCGAGCCACCGAGACGTGCCCGCACAGACTCTCGCATTTTCTTGCGTTCCTCCAGCGCTTTCTTGCCATAGCGCGCCTCGAGCTTTTTACATACTCCGGAAATCTCGTTCTGACCGGTCAGGAAGATGAGGATCCCGCCGGGGGGCAGGCGCGTATGTATCTTGACCGTCTTCTTGATCGCTTCCGTGACATAGTCGGACGCGGTGCGTCGGCTGAAGTGGATTGTCACTGGATGCTGACGCGCAGGGACACTGATAACGGGCGGAGGAGAGGCGAACAAGGTTTTGTTCTCCGCGAAGTCAGATACGCGGAGCGTCGCAGACATGATGATCAACCGGAGTGGCTATTTGACGAAATATGAGCGCCGTGCGTGCGTGCTTCATTGGTAATATATTTATACCTTGATGCCGTCCTTTCCTTCCTTCCACATGTCCTCCCTGAGCTTGATGACTCGGCTGAGCACCCCGATCAGAATATCCGTGTTCATGCTGCGTTCGTGTGCCTCGTCGATGATGATGACCGAGTATTTCGTCAGCAGAAAGTCCGTCGAAAGTTCACGAAGTAAGACACCGTCGGTCATGAACTTGATAGAGGTGGTGGGCGATACAGTCGCGTCATATCGGATCTGGTATGAGACACGCGACGACCCCAGACCCAGCTCCTGTGCGACGCGAGAGGCCATGGACATTGCTGCGACACGCCGCGGTTGGGTGACGCCAATCATGCCGGGATTTTCTGTTCATATAGAAACAGCGGCTTAGTCGAGCACCAAAGCTGGTCTTAGATGGACTTACCAGTCCCAGGACTCCCGTATCCGGCTTCGAAGAGGAACTGCGGGACCTGAGTCGTTTTACCACTACCCGTCTCACCGCATATGATGACGACGCTATTCAATAGGATCGCCTCCATAATCGGCTGCTCCTCAGCCACGATAGGTAACAACAGCCTCGACTCTTCCACCTCTGGGGGTCGTATAACGCTGATGACCTTTCGCCTAGGTGTAGTTCCAGCCTCCTGCGCTTTTTTCGATGCCTCCTGTACATGCTGCGCGAAGGACGTGGATGGTAGCTGCAGATCCTCGCCGAGAGGTCCGCGCATTTCTCTCGGCTCGGTGGACGACACGACTTTGCGTTTCTTCGGTGGCGGTGGCGCGGCTTGCTCTGCTTCTTGACTGAACTTTTCAGACTCGGGATCGCCGCTTGGCAGAGGTGCGACATAGCCCTTCGCAACGCTCAAATGTTGCATAGCCCATGCCTTGAACCCCAGCCGTTTACGCTTGGTGCCCGCTTGCGGGTCGTCTTCCTCTGGTGCAGCCTCATGTGACGAAGATTTCTCAGACTCAGATGACCCGTCTAAATCTTCCTCAATTCCTTCAGCCTCGTTCTCACTCCCACTGTCATCGTCCTGCTCGTCTGCAGAGTCATAAGCAGAGTCGGAGCTGTTGAACGAGGTATCGGAGTCGGCCTCAGCAGCCGCACGTTGTCCCTTCGAGCCCCTGCCCCAGGATGCGAAGGTAGCCTAGAGGAGAACATAACAAAACAACGGACGGTATCAATAGCAGTGTGACATACCTTCGCGCCTTTTGGCTTCCTCTTAACGATCTTCGGAGCGACGACACTACCGTCCGGGTTGCGTTGCAGAGCACTCCCGATGACAGAGATCTTAGGTCCCTCTTCGACTCTGGACGTAGAAAATCCGTCGTCAACTACGACGATGGGTGTCGCACGCGATAGTCCTTCCTCCGGCTGGCTGGAGCTTCCGCGTTCTACCTGGTCCACCTCCATAGGCTCCGAGGGTAAGCCATCATCCTCATCGTCGCTCTCGTCCGCACCAAACGCCGGAACAGTCGCACGTTGTCGCCGCCTCTTGCCCTTTGCTTGACCAGCAATAGCCTGGCGGACCTCCTTGTCTTCCTCCCTCTCCAGGCGCTCTTTATGTGTGCTAGGCTTCCCTGTACCAAGGCTAGACGACGACTGAAGTTGCAGTGCAGTAGACAGTTGAGCCTGTGTCTTCCTTAGATCCCTCGTCAGAAAGCACACAGAGTAGAAGTACGAACAGCGCGTACGATAGCTTCTCAAATAGTACCAAGCGCTCTTCTTGCTTGAGCTTTTTTTCCTGTACGAGCATAACCAGGTCAGCCCCGCGTCCAGCGAAGTATACGGATGCATACGAACAATGTACTTCTCAAGCCTCTTCTTCTTCTTGCTGTTGACCTTCGATTCCGACTGAGCAAGTAACTACGACAGAATTTCGTCAGTCAGGCAGGCCAAGCGTGAACGACAGGGCGACATACCTCCTGCTTCAGCTTTTCCCTCCTCTCCAGCTCCTTCTGCTCCTGCGACTTCGGCACGATGATTTCGGCATTGGCATCTGGCTGGTCTACTGCCGCAGTAGCAGCTGCCTCCTTGGTCTTCCGCTTCGCCTTCTTGTGCGAGCGGCTCGAGTTAAACCGCTGCTTACTGCGGTCCATGGCACCACTGTTCCGCTGTGAATTTGACAAACTGTCTCCCGTGGTGAGCCCAAAAGTCACAGCCGATCTGGGGGAGGTAAAATGGTGAACGGTCACGTGTTTACGGAATTGAGGGAAGATCTAAGCGCCAGATCTCCGATCTTCAATAGACGCTCATTTGGCGCTTGACACACAAGTTGGCCTTATCGGTCCGAGGTATCCGCACCCGTTACTCACTTGCTCACATCGCATCCATCGGTATGCTTCATGTTCATGCACCAGTTGCACATTCTATGACTTTCTTTAGAAGTATGACAGTACAATACGCGCGACAGATCTACCAGAGAGCACGGACCCGACCCGATGACAAAATACACAATAGCTTAGTATAACAGCAACAGTAACACAGAATCACATCGGCGCAGCGAGGATCGGGGGTGCAGAATGCAGAAGAGCGAACGGTCGGCTAACCCGCGAAAACTGGGCGCAAGGGTTAGCACCAGGTATATGTATCCCGCGAAGAAACGTCCTGCGTCTCTCCCCGCAGGGAAGGGACAAGAGCGCGCAGGCGGCTCAGGCGCTTGCGTACGCGACGTAGGCGTTGTAGTTGTACGTCTGCGGGTTCGGGTTGAAGGTGTAGTCAGAGGGATTGAGGTCAACAACCGTCGCGCCGTTGCGCGAGACAGTGCCGTGCATGTAGCCGCCCGGTGTGAGCGCGACGGACAACTTCGATACGCCCGCGGGCACGGAGAATGTCTGCGAGGTCGAGTCGGAGGTCGCGAGTGTGACGGATGCGGGTGCGGTCGCGAAGACGACAGCCCAGAGCGTGTCTTGATCCTGTCGCGCTGTGAGCTCTCTGCTTTGTGCGTAGCGAATCTCGCGGTGGATAACTTACCATCTCGTAACCGGTGGGCTTGCCCACGGAATCGGGGGCGTTTGCGTCCTTGGGATGCGGGCGCGCCCACATATAGATCTTGTCCTGGGTGATCTGGGGATAGCTGCCCGTCTTGAAGGCGGTTGCGTAGTAGTTCGTCATGTCCAACCAGCCGGTGTGGTTGAACCCGTCGACCCAGGCCTGGGAGTTGGGTTGCGCGCCTTCGATGGGCCCAAGGTAGTGCGACTCGCCGTAGTCGTTCCAGGAGATGCACTCGACGAAATCGACGGAGCCGCGGTTCGCCACGAGGTTCTCCCAGCGCGTGGGGTAGAGGAAGAAGTCAGCGAGGTAGATCCACTGCACATAGTAGATCAGCTTAAGCAATGTCACCGCGGGGGAAGGGGGACATACATTCTTGTTGTAGCTGCTTACGCCATAGTGGGTGAAGAACCAAGGGCTGGCGGCGGCCATATAAGACAGGCTGCTCGAGACCGAAGAGAGCGCCTGCAAGTGCTGGGTGTCGGAATCCATGGTACCGACGAGCTGGCTAACTGCCTGGCTAATGGTGGACGTGATGGCACCGGTAAGGGACCCAAGACTGGTTCCGGCACCGCTGAGCGCGGAGTTAAGCTGGTCGGAAGTCAAGCTCACTGGCCAACCTGAGTTCCACTGCGGATCGCAAGACACTGAGATGAGCTAAATATTCGCGACCGCAACAAAAGAGGACTAACGTTGAAATCACCATCCATAATCCCCTGGTACTGGTTGAAGGTACTAGGGTCGACGAAGAACGACGGCACAAAGTACACCGCGTTCTCGCCCGTGAGGTCGGGGTGCTGTGTGAACTGCGACTTCCAGCCGTCCTGGACAGAGTCCTGGCCGAAGGTGGAGCTCTCGCCGGAGAAGGTTGATGCGAAGACGCGTCCGTCAACCTTGAGCTGATTGGGGTGAGATGCGTAGATAGTGATATAGTTTCGCAATGTCTGTGCATCGTCGGCAGAGCTGCCGGGCAGGGCGCTGAGACAGGGCGATGTAAGTACAGCCCGAGAGGAGGGAATGCCGACTGAACCTCATGTCAAACGAGATGAACAGTTGGAAATCAGTGCCAGAGTTGGCGGCGGCCGTGTAACTGGAGAGATGGGATCAAAAAGACCGCTTAAGACGCGAGACGTTACTGTACTTACGCATCTTGTACACGGGCTGGCTGCCAGTCGTCGCTTCCAACGTTGAGCGCAAAGCCATCAATGCCGGAGGAATGGGCGAGGGAAATGTCGGATGCCCAGTTGTCGACGGTGTACGGGTAGGTGTTGCCCACCATATGGTGAGCGAAGACATATTTCGTACTGTTGTCTCGTTTCTTCATGATATGCGATGACCTAGAGTGTCCGAACGGGCTGCGTGGGGAGCGCGGGAGAGCATGCACGAGAGTGGCAGCGACGAGCAGTCCTATAATATACGAAACGATAGAAGAAGCATGCATAGTGTGGCGCATAACGAGTGTAGGATAGTTGAAAGAATGTCGGGGGCAAGACGTACGCCGAGCGCAGACAGAAGCAAACCCGGGGGGAGAGAATGAGAGTTCGAACACGAACCATGGGAGATTATAAGTGCCGGATCAGTGCAGGACAATGGGCGCGTACCTCTGTCAAGGATGCCAAATGTTGATTCACAGAGGTCGCACGAGAAGACCAACCAATTTGGGACAAAAGGAATTTCTGCACGGCCCCAGCACTCCCTGACACGGGCGTTCACTAGGGTATCTCGATCGACAACAACCTTGTCCCTGCGATTATTGTCGGTTTATCTTATCAGCCTCGCAACCAGGCGATGTCGCCTTGGTGATGGCTGCACGGACCCGGCGGCACCGTCGGGTAAACCGCAAACCTGCTCGATTGCTTCGTTGGACCTACATACAGCACTAGTGTGGCGCATCTCCCAGAATGGTGACGAGCCGTTGGCTACGATGGTTCTGGTCGCGCCGTGTGCATTCTGCGAGCAGGGATGGGTATCTCTATGCGAGCGGTGTATGAGTACAATACCAGATATTGGGCGTCTATGTACGGCATTGTGAGGCATTTTGAGACAATTATTATTTGCGTACCACATTGGACGCCCAAGATTCTTGTTGGGAGCTGTAATGTGTCCCCGGACTAGCAATGTCTGTGTCAGACTTGTCTGTGGGCGGGTTCACTGCGACGACGGTCGAAAGGAGGTCGAACAGCGGGCGGGAGCTATATATGGCATATCTGACACGTGAGACTGGCACACGGCGGCATGATCGAGCTTGCGCAATGGCAAGAAGCGACGACTTCTGCGTTCAGCCATGTCCAACCGTCCACGAAGCCACAGTATGACGGACGCTCTCCACATCATGACGCTCAACAGAGACTTGGACAGATTCCTGTCCGAAGAGGCACACCAGTATGTCCGCAGTGTCGTCTCTGGCAACGAACTGAGATCGGGGCCATCTAGTGTTGATTCGCAGCTCGAATCTTTCTCGAACGGACTACCGAGACTGAAGGAGAGCGATATTATCCATTTGGGTCAACAAGGCGAGCCGTAACCAATCTGTCATGTCCAAATTTCCCGACTGATCGTGTGATACACCTCAGAGTCGCCATGCCCAATATGTCTTACGCCCTTCCTGGCTCTCATCGCTGAAGAGGAAATGGCAATAGCGATGGATTCACCTGCACATCCTTCAGAAGAGCTGGGGGTGACGAGATTAGACCAGACTTGCGGACACCTCTTCTGCCGTAAAGAGTTGCGTGGGCGCCTCCGTCAACGTAGCGGCGATTGACTGATCGTCTGTCGTCTCCAGCATACGCAACTGGATGCGTGAAGGCGTGAGTGCACGCCGTGATGTCTTTCTTGGCGGAGCTGACTAGTGCGACGTCCAGCGCAGCACATGTCCGACTTGCCGACGTCCGTTCCTCTCTGGGGCCCAGGCACGTGCGCTCGACGACACCCGGATAACCATCGCCACCGTGTTGCTCAGGCCTATGGCACAACCGGCGAACCTCCCTGAGAACATGGATCCTGAGAACATGCCTTGGATAGAGGAGCTTGTGATCCCAATCCTCGAGGGCCGGCAAGACCCTGCGCAGGCTAGGCCGTCGCCGCACCCAAGCATCTCGCGAGACGAGGAGCACGACGAAGATCGCAGCTCATTTGCGGCGATGTACTCCTGATTTCCTGCTCGGTCATGTGCTCGATGAGTTGTTGGACAGCTGTTGTTCATGTGATGCAGCCGTCACTCACGGAGGACTCGTCATTGTGAATTGCAGTGTATGGTATAGACGGATTTGCTGGGAGGCACTATGGCCATAGCTGTTTTGTATATCATATGTACGATATCCTGGTGTTCCGGTCGTAATGATGCGAGATGGCACGCACTGCCGGCAGCTCCGGGCCGGACAAGCAAGCTACTCGCAGGTGACGTAACCCTCTGCCTCAGGTCCGCAATCCCGTCTCGTCCAAGGCACATCCTTACTTATTCTATATGCCAACCTTTCAACCCAATCGCGCTCTCCTGAACCCGAAATTCGAGGGCTACAAGCTCTCGCCCATCGAGCAGGACGATGCCGTCTCTCGCTATGCCCTCGAGCACAAGCCGTCGCAGACAAATGTGTCGGGCCGCTCGCATGTCACCTTTCAGGAAGTGGCAAGTCGCATCCGGCACAACCACTTGACCGTTGCAAGCCAAGGCGGACGCGCAGTCTATGTGGACGGGGACCTGAGGGTCATTTCCGTTACTCTGAACGAGGTAAGCATCGTATCCGTCTTGCTCGACGTCCGTGAATGCTGTCTGATGTCTTCATGGCTCACATGAAAGTAGAATACGCTCGTGCCTTCGTTCAATGTACTATATGAGCTGCCAAAGCCCATTCAGTCGCCTTCGACGGATGTCACTCAGCGCGAATATCCTTCCGCCGGCCTGGTGGATGCATCCTCGCTTTTCGTATCAGACGGATATAGCACTCTCTATGCTTTGAGCATACCTGCAGCGGGAGCTGCCGGATTACTTGGCACATTCGAACTGTCCATCCCATCCGCGTACAGTTCCTCAGTGACCACAGTCCCATTCCGCCTACACCAAGCGGTGCAAACCAATCCAGATAGGGTAGTGGTGATTCTGTCGTCAAAACATTACCCTGCCAATTCTGATCACCAAGAAGAACCAACCCAGACTCGGGGAAAGCATGTTCCACCTGTGTTCGATATCTGGGCAGTGCAGTTCCCCCTGCCGTTACCACCACCACACGATCAACCGCAACCGATGGATATTCTCTGGCATCGGCGTGGAGAAGATGTACCGATGTACACTGCATACGACGGGGAGCGCAAGGCCTTCCTGCTCGTTGGTTCCTCGCATTACCGGCCAATCGAAGTCGCCCCTGCACCTACCTACGAGCCCTCCGCGGACGAGATCGCTCCCATCCCTCGGGCGGGCGAAAACCTCGATAGCGGCAATACTTCAATAGCGACCCAGCCACCGAAGCCGCCCCCGTACTCATGGACACAGACATCAGACTCCATCACGATGGCGATCCCGCTGCCATCCGACACCAAGACCGAGGACATCAAGGTGACATTCTCCCCGCGCACGCTAACCGTGCTTGTGCAGGGCGCGCCCGCGCCGGACAATACCGTGCACGTGGAGCTCCCGCGCTTCATGCTCAAGCCGGTCTGGGACGGCATCCACCCCGCGACGAGCCTCTGGACGTTCGACCGCGCGGCGGACCGCGCGTTCGGCGTGCTCACGCTGCACCTCGACAAGCAGCACGAGGGCACGCGCTGGCCGCACGTCTTCGCCGCCGCGGGCACCGGCGCGGACGACGCGGACGTCGACGTCCCCGAGACGCTCGACCCGTCAGAGCTGTACGCGATCCGCGAGGCGCTCGAGAAGTACACGGCGGCGCTGCGCGACGGCACGGACGCGAGCAGGCTCGGGCTCGGCCGCGGCGTGCCGAGCCTCGCGGAGGGCGAGATCGACGACGAGGTCGACACGGCGGTCGGCCAGACCGCGTGCCTCACGTGGGTCGGCGCGGAGGGCGCGCAGCCTGTGTGGGCGGGGCGCGACGGGCATGGCGACGACGGCCCGCTGAGCGTGCTCTCGACGCCGTTCCCTGGTGCCGGCGCAACGGAGCGTCCGTCGCTCGTGGTGAAGACCGGGCTGGATGGTCTAGTGTACGCCCTTGAGACTGCCCCGACGCCCGAGACCCCGCCCCGGTGGGCACACTCGTCCACCTTCTCCGCCCTGTCGTTCGTCCTGGCGTCGAAGCGGGATACACGTTTCACTTACCATGTCGGAACGGAGGCAGTGTTCGCATTCGAGGGAGGGTCTCGAGAAGCTGGGGGAAACGTTTACATTTACCGCAGCACAGGGGTGCACGAGAAGTGGGCGAAGCAGGCGGTGCTCAAGGTGGGAGGCGGGGTGGCGGGCTCGTTGCTTGGGGTCGGCCTGACGAGGCTGGCGAATGGCAAGGCCGTCATACTATGTCTCTGCGAAGGAGAGCTAAACGTATTGCGTGCCGTTGTATGAGATACAGCGTCTAACTCATGCAGGATGTGTATGTACAGTAAGAGCGGAAGAGTGAGACGTTCAAGGTATACACCGATATGAGACGGGAAAACATCAAAGGAACACATGGTCGTCACAATAGATAGAGCTGGACCTGGATGAGAAAACATGGTACACAATAACCACGAGGAGGAACAGGTTACATAGGAAATTACGCCTTAAGCGGATCTTCGCTCTTGTCCAGGAGGCCTTCTGCCTTCACCACTTCGCTAAGGGGAACATCTCCACTAGGCGAGGGTTCGAACTGGTCGACGCGTGCATCGCCGTTCTGTTGCGGCGTCGCTGGCGGACGAGGCGTTTCGCCTTGCTGAGGGCCCGACGAGTCCTCGCTTGCTGACTTTGGTGCACCCTTCCCGGCCGACTCTCCACTTGAAGATCCAGGCGCATCTCCCATGTCTTCATCCTCGATGTCACCGACTTGCGAGTCCGGTGGCCCGTTTATGTGGAGCTCGTCGTCTTGCTCCAGCTCGTCGAGCTGCTGTCTTAAGCTTTTAGTGGAGCCATTTGTGGATGTGGAGGTGCCCTCGAGTAGCGAGCGGCCCTCGGGTCCGTCGAGATCCATGTCATCGTCGCTCTCGTCGTCTGGGGAAGCTAGTTGGAACGCATATCCTGAACCAGACTCTTCTTCGGACTCCTGTAGGTCCACTCGCGTGAAACGGCCGTTCCCGTCAACGATCCACTCCGAGTCAAAGTGAATTTTGGGGGAACCAGGGAGACGCTGTTGGGGTGGCTGTGCAGGGCCACTGTTCTGGGTAATCCGTGCACGTTTCCGTTCTTCGTACGCCTCTCTTCGCGCCTTGAACGACGTGAGTCTGCTCAGTGAATAGAGCTGGGGAAGTTGGTCTGGCGTGGGGTAGCCATAGCGGTTCTGCGTGCGCTCGGTAACCCAATTGTACCATTCGTCGATCGTACGTCCGTGCAGAACTGCTGCGATGAGGACGGTCATGTTATCGCAGCCTATGCCGGCGCCGCCGTTGGTATCGGGCGCAAGACAGAGCTCGCAGATCTCCTCGCAGACCTCCGGCAGCTTCTTGCCCTGAGACACAAGCAGACGGACGACATCGACAACCTGTTGTGATGATAGACAGTCCCAGATGCCTAGACATGGCGGGTTATTAGATGATCATGATAGAGGTCTCCATCCGACTCACCATCACACGCGATGACAAGAAACTCGTCTTCCCCTGTGATCTGATGCTCCGTAATCTCGGGATCGCATGTGATGACTTGCTCCTCAGGCCCGAGTTGCTTATTCTTCTTGTATTCAAAATCACCGAGCGCTCTTGCCAGCGCCAAGTTACCTGGCATCATGGATGAGCGAAGACTTTCCAAAAAAGATAGATGGCAATCACTCACCATTGACTCGTCCATATTCAATGTAACCGCCGGCATTCATGATACGCGCTCTCTCGGCTACGTAAGGTCAGATCGTGCGCTTGAGACAGAGAGACATGCGCTGACGTACTATCGTTGTGTGGCTTGTGATCAAAACTCAGAGGCTTCGCTTCGCCCTTCACACTGATGACAGACCGTGAATCACCCGCGTTCGCCTGAAAGAAGCATTTGATAAGAATGTTCGCCTCAGTTCATGAACATAGGGCACATACCACAAAGACCTTGCCCTCTGGTGTGACCAAAGCTGCCACAGCTGTGGCACCCGATGTGTCCCTCATGACTTCGGGATCTAAGTGCCACATTTATGAGGTGTTGGCACAAGTACATGAAGTGGCCGCACTGACTTGTTCGCATGTCCTCGTCAGTTCCCAGGAAAGCATTCTTCAGTGCTCGTGCGTAGTCCTTATTTTTGTACGCTTCATCTTCTACAAGTCGCTTGTGGACATGCTCTCCAGCAAACTTGGCCACCATGTTGCCTTAGTACCTGATACCATTAGCATGACGTGAGGCTGTGCCATAGGCGGCTTGCGTACCGCCATGACCATCGTACACGGCAAAGAAAGTGTGTGCGCCGCCGTTTCCATCCTCGAGATTCAATAGCGCAGCATGCGAGTCTTCCATCGCTGTGAAGAGGAGGGAGGTCAGGACCGGAGAAAGAGCGCGTATGAGGCGGAGTCGTCAAAGGAGGAGCCAAATCAGCCAACAAGGACTGAAAAGACGTATACCGCGATAATGTCAATGAACATGCGAGTGAATAAACTCACTAATTCGCCATCCTTGCATCTCTGAGATACTGTAGGCAAATCTGTCATTAGCACCCTCCTCCGTCTTCTTGTCGGTCGCTAGCCCAGAGAGCAGTTAGGGCTCGTATGAAGGAGCAGATCTCAATACTGGACGCCCTACCTGGAATGGACAATGTTTGCCCCTACGAAGTATTTGTCAACACAACTCTGACGGCATGAGAAGGCCCGCGACTCGCCATGGCTGGATGATGTCAAGCGAGCAAGTAAGAGAGCTGGGCAGATAAGTGGGTTGGTTTCGACTCGTGCGTGCTAGGACTACAGGCGAGTATATACAGTCGGATGGAAACAGTCGACAAGGGAGCAGGAGATGGTCGTGTGTCGCGCGTCTTCCGAGTCAAAGGCAGAGTGTTGACGATTATTTGCGGAGTAGCAAAATGTGAGGGGCGATGGTGGTGAGTGCCTGATTAGGCAGGTCCACATGGCGGCAGATCGCACAGCCGACCACTGCATCTTCGCGATTCGACTCTCGTGTGAATAGATAAGATAATTCAGCATCGGTCTCAGACGGGTACGGGCTACAGCGGTGTACTGTTCTACATCCTGGCGAATACAGACGGAGAATAACATACGCCAGCGTACAACGCACGGATCTTCAGAGGGATCATGGCAAACCACCGCGCGCCGTCCTGCTCAGTCCATCCCACTCGATCCTCGAATACTCCCGTTGGCGGCGTGAACAGACCGACTCCGTTCCCGCCGGGACGGTGGCCCCGGGGTACGGCCACGCTCAATCCTCGTGTGCCGAGAGTCAGATGGTGACGATCCGCCGAAGCGAGCATCCTTCTCGCCTTCATCATCCGACGCGGCATCCCCGCGCCCCTTGCCCTTGCCAGTGAATGAGTCGCGCATCATGGACGATCGCGTTGGTTTGTGGTGGCCAACGCTCTGGCTCCGCACAGGCTGGCGCATCGCAACTGCAAGACCCGAGTCTCCATATCGGCGCCTGATACTCGGGGTGACGTGACGGCCCTGAGTGATCTCGTCATTGCTCAGCACTTCCTGCTGGGGGACTGGAGGGAGTGGTCTGTCGTTGTCGTCCAGGTGGAACGAGACCCTGAGACCTCTAGATCTGCTTCGCTCTTTCGTATAAGATGTGTGGGGAGCCTCTGGTGAAGAAGTACGCGAACTAGGCAACGGCGACGAAGGCGGTAATGTGCCTTCCGAGTATTGATCAGAGCCATATGGCCACGCGTGACGTGAGGAGCTAGCATAGGGAGACGATGATGAAGCGGCATCAAGAGGATCAGAATCGTACGGGTCGGTACGCCTCGAGCTGCGACGTGCGCGAGAGGGGGTGCTCGGCCAAGGGACAGAGCGAGGCGGAATAGGAAACGGCGAAAATGGTATACCTTGACCAGAAGGAACACCGGTCACCGCAGTGAGTAACGAGGATAGATGTTGCACAGCTTCCGCGATACGTAGTTGCATATCGGGATCTTGCATCAACGCAGCGGATTGCTGCCGATGAGGAAGGGAACACGGATCGCGCAGAGGTGAAGAAGTAGGATGTGTACGAGGGTAGAAGAGTGGGTCCGGAGCAGGTATAGACAGTATATGCCGCTGATTGGGCGGATGCTCTCGCGCGCCGGTGTCCTCGTCTGAATAAAATACTCAATGAGTAAAGTGAGACGCCGCAGACAGGGTTTGCAACATACAGCCTTCGTCTCTCACTCTGGACAGAGACCCCGTAATATGGGATCTAGACGGAGGCGATGGCGAATCAAACTGTATCCGCGCCAAGGTCTCTCTATGCTCCGACGGACTAGACGGTCCATAATGACCTGCATCAGAACTGGAGACGCCAACATGCCCTTCAGGCTCGGATATTGAAGACGTAGACACAATCCTCTTGCGTTTTCGTCCACGAGAAGGCTTTGCAAGTGGAGACTCCGAAGAAGAAAGAACCGGAGTTTCCTTGAGCAGCGGCTTGGATGTGCTTCTCTTGGATCTTGTACGCATCGTAGGAGCGACCGCCAGAGTCAGCTCTGGGCTATCAGGAACATCGGGAGACTCCACACCGGCCTTGCCCTTGCCCTTGTCTCGACGCGTAAATCTCGCAGTAGAAGGAGGTGCGACGGGAGATTCTTCGTTTTCATGGGATGGCGGACCTGGTGCGGGAGGACGCAATTTTCGTGCTGCAGATCTGGTAATAGGGGTATATTTTTCTGTAATGACGGCGTCGGGTACAATCTTGGATGTAGCTATGCTCTTGGTGATAGCAGGTCGTGACGCTTTGGATGGTGAGGACGCACTCGCGTGAGCAAATGAGATATCGTCTGCAGTAGACAGTATAGGAGAATTCAGCACATCACTCGTAGTCGCGCTTTGATCCTGCACAACCCTTGGTAAACGACGCCGGGGACGAGGTGGAGAAGGAAAGGAAAATGTTTCTCTCCGACTTCGGATACTCTCAGAAGTTTCGCATCGGGGAGGTGCATCGTGAATTGCAGCTGTGTCGTGTTCGTGCTCGTGCGCGGGCGAAGTAGACTGAGGGGGAGTGTGTAATTGGATGAGAGCAAGGGAAACGCGAGGTGAAACTGACTTCGCCGCGGTCCTTCGAGCTGGTGGCTTTGATTTAGCTCTTGATCGCATCCTCACGGCAGAAGAATGGGCTAATTCGATCGGTATTTCATCCGGAATATGTGAAGCAAGATCAGACTGAGTACCAGATTTTGACGACGCGCCCGTGAGATCAATTATATCACGCGCAGGCACAGAAGCTGTCTGGGTTCGGGATTTCGACTGAGCCCTCGCCTTCCGGACTGTGGATCTCGCTGGTGTAGACTCGCTGGTGGTCCATGCAGCGAACTCATCTTCCGACGCGTCGTCAATGAAAGGAGCGATAGACTTCCGCCTTGGCTTTATGCGTTTGGGGGTGATAGGATAAACAGGATACTCTTCCTTCTCATCACCAGGTTCCTCGTCCGCATTGCCCAACGCCCCGTCATCAAACAGCTGCGAAGGAGTTGCTGAAGAGCGCGAAGATCGCTGGCAAGGCGACACCTGTGGTCCGGCCAGAAGGGTAATGTCGCAGACATCAAAGTCTTCTTCGTCTCCATACAGCTCTTTCCTCCTCCTTTCGGCTTCCATGAACGCCTCAAGGTCTTGCGCATCGGCTGGGTCTAGAACTTGCACGGGCGGCACGTTTTTGGCTTTCTCCCACTCGTCAGAGAAATTTGCTTCCGGAGCAGGCGTAGCGAATGCATCAATCTCGTCCACTTCTTCTTCAGGCTCCGTCAGCGGTCCTCCGCCCTCGCTGCTAGCGTCACCAGTGTCTTGCGCGCCAGAGCCGGCTTGAAAACACCCGATATCGAGCTGCTTCCTCAACCCGCGAAGAAAACCGCCGTCCTTGACCATAGATTCGCTGACGACATCGATAATGTCATCCTCGTCGAGAGGGCGACTGTACCGCCCCTCCAGCTGCGCCCAAAAGTCCACTAAGCGCTTCTGAGACTTCCTCCGCTCTTCATAGAAGTCGTTATGAGGATCTACCGCAGTTGCTGACGAGGAGGGAGTCGAGAATGATCGCAGGCTAGACGGTGTTGATACGAGACGCGGGCGCTTCGCGAATGGTGGCCCCTCTGGCGGACGGGAACGCGAGACATGAGATACGCGAGAGGAGGGGGGAGATGCAGAGGGTGTGATTAAAGGAGGATGCTGCGAGACATCCTTGGACTTTGAGCTGCCGGCATGTTCTGCCATCGCCGTCCGTGGTCCCCCCCGCGTCTTCAGCGACAAGGAGGAGTGCGATCATTTAGACTCCGCCGATTACGTGAGATACGCGACACGATGCGCGCCCGACGCGTCGTTGCGTGGCCCGCCTCGCGCCTCCTACCCAAGTGGCTGATTCAACATGCCCGCGGTATGTTTCAAATCCTCACGAGCACGCTGCATCCGCGACACCTCATTGCACATGGCAGATGACCGCAGACGTTGCGATTGACGTCGTGACTCGTGACATCTAGGAGAGAGTCGAATGACTGCGCTATGGTGCCGTGGTCAAGGGTTTCGCACCTCCGTGTACTTTTCTGACCTGAGTGCACGTAAAAGTGCACTGTGCTATGCTGTGCTACTCTAATTGTCCACGGTCACACTGTCTTTTCCCCTCTGCCCAGGTATGCCGAATGGCCACGGGATCCCGACTGATCATGAGGCACTCATCAAGCAGAGGCGTGCCGACTTTGAAGAGCTTGTCTGATTTTCATGTCAGTGGCTTCTCTACGCCGTCAAGAGCCTCGAGCACGGCTCCATGTCCTCACGTTCATCGGCCAAGTCACGAATACGTCGCAACGAACTCACGAGGCTACCACTGCACCACCTTTACGCCGATGCTAATGCGCAGCTGGACTCGTTCTTCCGTCAAATGTGCATGCTATTTCTTACACAGCTCGCTCCAGGGGCTAGATGCTGCTTCCGAGAAAGCTTGCGAAATTAACTTCGGCCTGACGCAGCCGGCGTCTGACCTGCTGAATGAAATCGCGAAGGCGTGCATCGTGATGACGTCCTGGTCGGCAGTCGCGCTGCCCGCTAGGGTCGCTGTGAGAACCGCCCGGTGAGCAGCGCGCGACAATCGCTGTGGCGTACATGCGCAAGCAACGTGGAGAGCGACACAGTTGGATGAACGATTTGTGCGATTGGAGGCTGCAGTTAGTCGCTCAATGTGCCTCTTGCTACACGATCGGCGAAGTCTGAAAGCTTGACACGTAAGGGATGTTTAGCATCCACGAACACGCACGACATGGCGCCCGCTACTACATCTCCAGTAGTAAGTGCTATTGGTGAGTAGAACTAGAGGAAAGGGGCCGGGCTTCTGATGTAGGCTTGGGTGTAGTAATGAATTTGTGTTGTGAGAATGGGAATGGGAGAAAGACCAGGGATGAGGCTTATCTAGGGTGTTTCTGAAACACTTCTCAGGCGTTAGTAGTATACTTCCCAACCAGTGTCAGCCACATATGCAATCCCAGCTTCACTCTGACAACCTCCATTCAAGATAAGCAAGCCGTTAAAGATGGGGTAGATATGGACGGTCGGATATGATTGTGCAGTCGCGTGCTAATGAGTCCGAGAGTAGCTGGAGCGGTCCTAAGGCACCATCAGCTGGAATATTCTTTGTGCTCACCGACGATCCAAAGAACGTTCGTGCACCTCCACATTGTCCGTCTGCCTGTCAGCTAACTGAAGATCCTCTACCCACCGTTGGCATGGATTACTGTCGCGAGATGTCACGGGACACAGCTCAAGGGCATATGTGAATATCGGCATGATTCTGACCTGCGCGGGGCGCGGGGTGCGGGATCTGCTCATGGGAAGCGGACGTAGGTCGTCTTGTGAATCGCACTACGGAACGTCGCGCCGTCGGTGCGAGAGTAAATACAGACATGCAGAGCGCTGGGCGATGCTCGTCCCTGGGAAACGTCGGTGGTACATCGAGCGGCCTTCTTTCGAGGTCATAGATATAACTTCTGTCAAAGGGTCAATTGTATAGCCCTGCACCGACGTATCTTGTTCACAAGCTACACAGCTAGACCGTGCGTCCACTCCATGGCAAGTCCAGGCAGTAACAGCGGTTAGTAATATTCCAGTGAAAGCTTATCGTTAGACGATGGAAGTAGGACAACACTGTTATGAGACGAGACCCATACGACAAGAAAGTATGCCAAGAGATGTCCTCAGAATTCATGACCTGGAAGCACCGAATGAATTTTCTGAAGCAACAAACGCGATTCATCCGAGGATAGGCTGCCGAGTCGGTGGCGGACAAGAACTCGGCGCCAACATGCGGCGCGCCGGCGGTTACCGGATCGTCCCTACGCACAAGTCAACGCTGGCCTCCTCCAGTCACCAGACATCGAATCCCTGGAGTAACGTCGACTCCAGGCCTCGCTGATTTTCACAGATCCCAGCTGTGTGAAATTGCTGACTGCTCCTTCATGCTGCCTTCCGCATTGCTTGCCATTCGGTGCAATGCGTTTCTCGGCAAGTGCGACCCAACGCCACCCGATGTTGCAAGTTAAGCAACGCTCATTCGTGACGTCCTGGCATTCTGGAACTTTTCTCAGCTGGTTCCTTGGAATCTCCCTTATCTGTCGACTTCACTTGGCCATTCCGCAGTTTGTCCGAATGCCACCGCCTGCCTGCAGGCTTCTATTATGACATAGGTGTTAGCTCGGAACAGCTCGTGTGACACCACAGTATCGACGCATACGCTCGTCTGCAGCCTTATAACATGGGAACTCACGTAGGTTCAGGCTTACACAGTTTCCCGTTTGTCCGTGATCTCAACAACGGAGGCTATGGAACACTACACGGTGACCCGTCCCCCGCCCAAGGTACGCCATTCCACTCGTTTCCAAATCGAGCGCCATGGGTCTGAAAGTTTGTTAGCGGTCGCCGCATACATGTCCCAGAGCCGCTACTCGTAGCCATTTTGAAGATTTCATGCGCGAGATTGGCGTGAGCACGCAAGTGCATCCCCTGTGTTGCGTTCCCAGACAAGGTTAGTGATCTCTGCGATAAGTCTGTTGCATACTACTTTACTCATCAGCATTCTCATCGTCAGTGTCACCACACCGACATTCTGAACGAACGCTCGTTGCATCACCTTCGGAGACGATAAGCCTTTCGAAGGCTTCTAGTATGGTGAGACACAACATCAGACGCCTTACCCCCATTCTCATGTGTTCCTCTGTACAGGGTCGTAATGGCATCATGAGAGTTACAAAACCTACCGGCACGCTTGAGCAGCCGTCTCGGGATCGCACGATGTCTTCCGGTACTATGGTGTCCATGCGAAGCACGATCTCCACTTTGTCTATTGCGTGCGGTCACAAGAATGGGAACTCCCGTTCTCATATCAAGACTGCCCCTCTTTCTGAAGTCGATATCGAGAACCAGCACCTCCTACCGGTCCATGCTCCCCTTCGGTCCGCTCAGGCGTCTTTGCGATCTGTGCTCGGCGTCCAAAGAAAGGAGCGACCTGCTCTCACGTCGTTTGAGGCGCTGAATCAGCACACGACCTCAGACCATTCCAACGGGAATCTACTATCTCCTGCGCACACGACCAAAATCCTCCGCCCCACCGCGTCTTCCTCGTCCCAGATAATCCGTCACGCTTCCTCGTCCGACTCACTCTCGACTGCCTCCTCGTCAGAGGCACCAGTGACCCCCCGAACCCACTCCCCACTTCTCGACGAGTCACGCCCTACCCTAGCTGATCTGGAGCAGGCCTCGAGGTTCCGCGTTAATGCCGTATGTATTACGTGTAGGAGGAAGGGATCAAACTTTCCCAGCTGTGCCAGCTGTGGAGAGATGTGGTGTTCGCGGGAGTGCCGTTTGAAATGGAACAGCGGTCGGAGGCACTCGTGCTCAAGAACGACCGGGATGATCGGGGGTTCTACCAGTTATCTATGAGAGCTCGTGCACGGCCTTTCTACTATCATATCGTCTCTAGCATTTTCCTTTTACCCACGCATGTCTGCTACATAGTCTCGTGCATGAGCATGCATCGCACCCGCACCGCTGTTGTATCACTAGCGATAATCAGAGCGTAGATAGCGATCCATTCGGCTTCAGCACTTCCAAACTGTGTGACAGACTCGAAACATTTGGGTAAGAACCTGCCAAGGACGGTCTAAATGCCGTCCTGACAGAAGCTTATGGAAGAACGTTTGGTGTCGCAAGTTCCTAACTTCCGCCGTGCGTCTGCCCTGAGGACGTATTCAGAAATTGGACAGTCGCCGGTTATGTCGATCACTCACCGGTGCCTTATACGACGCTTAAGCCGGAGCTTACAGAAATATACTATCTTTGCGCCACACCTCTACGACAAGGACAGGACTACTTAACGACTACTTCGACGACCTCTGTTTACGACCCGACGAGTGTCAAGGTCGCTCCTTACGACTAGAGCTAGAAAGATTGCCGGCGGAGTTTGTCGGAGCCCCGTCGACCGAGGGGTATAACTATCACCTATCGAATCGCTCGTCTGACCTCTATAGACACATCTGCGACTCATTTTACCTCCTCTTCCGTGTCAATCTGTCGCCAGTCTCACGTTCTGGTCTAGACTGCGGCCTACAAGGCAGAATCAGAACGGCGATACGCACTTCTCAGCGTCTCTCGTGCAATTTGTAGGTCGTGTGACGCTAAATCGCAAGGCGCCCGGGCTGACATCCTATAAGTCTCTGCAAGGCATAGACATAGAACACGGTAGAGACCTTCATCTCATGACTACGGTTGTCCAGCCCGATCAATTTCTGGAGTCCTGTACGCAATCTCGCAATGAGGTATGACGACCTGGAGCGACTAAGACAAAGGACCCACTGACGCCGCTTCTCATGTCCATAGACCTCTTTCTCTATGAGCCCAGCCCCCCATGGTGCACTGAGCGCCTTTCGCCATTCCCCAGCATGGCTAGCTGCGACGCACACGGGATCCGAGAAGACACATCCTCGAATCGTGACGAGCCAGCGGCTGCACGATACCCCATCCTCCCACACAACTTCAAAAACAACCCATGTTTGCGGCCCGGTTGTTCCTCGAGACCTCGCATCCGACGGAGGATCGAGTATGTCCAGTGCCCACCTCACTCACATCCGCGCAAAGTCAGCAGCCGCATGCATGTCGAGTTATTCTATGACGGAGCCATGTGATGATACCGCTGGCTCCGACGGAGCGAAGGCCGCGCCCAGAGGATGTTCGAGGCGGGGTGCACGCCGTAGGCATTTCAGAACCGCTTCCACCTTCTCTGTCATCATGTCCGCGCCCAGAACGACGCCGCCAGTGTTAGAAGCAGCGGTGAGCAACTGCGAGTCACTGGGTTCCTTTACCCCCACCAGCTGTCCGCGTCAGTCCCTGCTGTCTCTCCTAGCCCCAGGCCCCGTGCCCCCCACCCCGCGTTACTCCCACGAGTTGAGCCGTTCCACACCTTGGGTGCCATTCACCGAAGAGTCGGGCCGCTCCTCGCCTAGTCCACCACCCTCCACGCTAGATTCCCCCATCCCATCCATATGCCGCACCCCATCTGAAGACAACGGTTCTGATTACTTTCCAAGTGCCCCATCATCCGCGGGCCCTTCCACCCCTGCACACTCTATCTGCGGTTCCCCGCGCCATCTCCGCACAAAGTCGCTGCACACCGTGCTCGAGTCCCTCGAAGATGCGTCCAAGTTCCACGTTCAGGCGTCGTGCGCGACGTGCAAAAAGGTAGGCAACAACTTCCCCTGCTGCCCGAGGTGCGGCGAAATGTGGTGCTCGAGAGAATGCAGATTGAAAGGCGGCAGCAGGAAAAGGCATGTATGCAGTAAAAGTGGCCAGTGACCGGGAAGGTTGTCCGTGTTCACATCTTTACTTCGAGTTATCTTTCATGGTCATATATCTTGGTATCTTGGATTAAATGTAGGATAGATATCATCGTCAACCTCTTGCACGTCTCCGTTTTGTACTTGCTATCGTGCATTTCGTAATGTGGATTTCTCTTCATCCGGCTGTATCACCTGAGAACGAAGTACGAGAGTCGATGTCCGATGGAACCCCTTCATTGACAATGGTTGTAAAAGAGAGTCGGCATTCAATGTTTCCTCAGAACAGCTCCAGGTGAACGAGCAAGCAGGAGAGACGTCACGGTCTATGAGCATATTGAAGACCATCGAATCGGCACTTTTAGCCCCGCGCTTCTGCAACCGTATTGGTGCGGACTCGAGATCAGTTACGAACTGCAGCTATATCGCTTCGCTACAGCATGCAGAAATGCATGGATATCCGACAAGTCTGAACATGCGATCTCATATGTGGTGTAAAATCTATGCAAAGGTGATCTTCTTGCCCTGAGGCGCCACCATACTCGGGTTGAACTTTTCCTTAAGTCGCTTCTTGGCCTCCCAAGAGGGATGGAGCGGTTTCTCTTGCTCCTTGATGTTTGAGCGTGGCTGAGGCCTATTCCCCGCAGCATGATCTGGCCGAGGGGCATTCGGCCGCGCTTGAGGAGGTGGCGGACCTCGCTTGCTAGAAGGCGTGCTATTACGAGGGCCTCCCTTTTGGTTCCAGCCTGCGCCCTTCTGGCGAGGATTCTGTGCTGCGACTTCATGCTCCTTCTTGACATGATTCGCATTCCTGCCGTACTTCTTCTCCCAGATCCTGTGAGCGCCCATCAGCAAGTGGTATCTATATGGACAGTGCCAAGGTGACTTACGCCCTGCGAGCCCGTTGCCCTCGCCTGTTCTTCCGCACATCATCGGCGGCCTTCGCCTCCGTGTCGCTGAAGTCCGACGCGTCAGAATCCCCGCGTGTGAAGCCGACGGAGAGTGAAGGGAGGAATGTGGATTCAGCCCCCGTAGCCTTCGATTTGCCCTTCGTGTCCTTCCCAGCCGCGCTTTGCCTAGGAACTTTCTGAGGTGGAGGTCGTGTTTCTGAGTCAGAGGATTCCTCGTCGACTTCATCGTCACTATCCGAAGATTCAACCTCTGAAGACGCATTTTGGGGAGGACGAGCTGCCGGTCCTTCATTGATGGAGCCCGATTCCCATCCGACATCGTCCGCTTCCTCATCCTCTTCACTCTCTCCGTGAACCGACCCCGACTCCCACCCTATGTTGTCGGGCTGTTCGTGGTCAGACTCGTCTTCTGCCTCGACGAGCATTGCGGCAGCAGTCGCTCGCTCGCTAGCTTTCCCCAGACGTTCCATGTCTTCTTCCCCGGCATTTCCCTCTTCGTCGCCGTCTTCTTCACCTTGAAACTCGTCTTGTTTCAGCTTCTTTGTAGGGTTGATAACCTCTCTCAGTGATTCCACGACGGCGTGTACTTCTGCTGCTAGCGTCTTGGAGCTCAGTAGACGGCTCTCCACTCTTGCAACTGGAGTGCCCGCAGGGGAGGGCGCGAGAAGATCTGCCGATAGCTCAACAGTAATGGCAGCCTGCGCGTGTGTATTGGAGGAGAGGACGCGATCTTTCTTCAATTTTGATTTGAGAGCACGCTTTGCCACCGGGTCATGGTCTATGTGCTGCATCATGGTATTGGCGAGGGAAGTAGGAAACATGATAGTAGAATGACATACTTTAAGGACTTCCAGCTCGGATTCGAGACCAACGATGGCTTCAGCGTTCGGATCTTTGGCTCTGAGGAGTCGGTGTTTGCGAACACGCATATCATTTCATGCAATCAAAATCATACCTCAATCCCTTAAGCCGCTTCACTAATCTCTGAGTCTCAAAGATTTTAGCTTTCTTCGCAGCCTTGCGTACTTCCCGCAAGCCATGGTGCTTTCAGAACTTAATGAATTGAGTGTTGCAAGTTGTGAGCGAGCACGCAAGACATACCAGCTTCCCCGTCAGCTTAGTAGTCAGGTTCTCCTGGATAGAGCAGCAGACATGATATGCGAATATCCACTTCAGAGGATCGCGGCGAGCATACCTCTGAGGACGTTGTCTCTCTCTTCCGCTTTATTCCTTGCTTCTGCTTTTCATTAGGCATTGCTGTGTCTGGTTCAGCGGACTTGATATCTTGCGAGTGCGTATGTAGCAGGGTATCGTGGAGCAAGATATGAGTGAGTACTCCGCGATGGGTGTGGTCGACGCTCTTAAAATGTCCTTCGAGAATCGAGAATCCAGGACGTATCACGTGACAAGACTTGAGGAAGCTCAAGTTCTCAACGTTGAAGGAGTGCAAAGATGGTCACGACAAGAATCACAAGAAAGTAAAATTGCATAGCTATCCCAATACTAGCAGTAAACACTTTGGCTCCTTATGCGGAGAAAAAGGCACCGTTGACAAATGGACATGTCCGGGATCGAACCGGACCCCTCTCGCAAGCTGCTCTACTAGCTAAGGAGTAATATGCTAAGCGAGCGTGATAACCAACTACACCACATGCCCATGCACATCCGTGGGCTCCCGCTCACCCGGATCGAATACTTATCAGTAGTTCTGAGCAAGCCGATACAAAACGTACTGTCCGGCCTGCGAGGTCAGAGGACGCGATGCGGGGTCATTTACTAAAAGAAACAGTAGCTTCAAGAATCACGCACGGTGACAGGCTCGTACTTCTTGGGTCTTTCTTCGGAGTAGGTCCCGGGCAGACAGTCAATCATGGCGGAGAAATCCTATATAGATCCCGCAAATCAGCCTGACAATGAATTGACATGCCGAGCTGGAGAGTTTACCGCTGAGCAGAACTGCAATATGTCATGTTAGTGATGCGTTGCTATCTCAGAAGAGCTCTCTCACATAGGGTATAGAGTATCGCTCGGGGGTCACCCCGTCCTTGGCGGAATTGGGAGGAGCTCGGACGCGGTGAATTGTGCTTCTAATCGTGTCATTTGACCCTGACTTCCGCGTGTGATTGAGAAGACCTCATCAAACTGGACTCTGCCACATACAGCGTGCCAGCGTATCTCCTGCGTTGACTATGAGTGCGCCTTCAACGGGGGATGCACTCTGCAGAAATGTTAGCTCAAGCACGTAGGACCTGGTCAGGAGTACACACCAGGAACGTCCCCGGGTTGTTCGGGTCCTCAATCTCCAAGCCTCCAACGTCGTCCTGTAGGAGTAATGTGATGCTTCCGAAATCAGAATGCGCGCCAATTCTGGCTACTTCCTCCCTCTCCAGCTGCTCGACGGGTACGCTGAGGGTCGATAAGCCAAGAGACAGGTGGCAAGAGATGGGTGATGGCGAGCCGACCTTGGGTAGCGGAGGAGTCGCAATTGATTATCAACTGCGGAGTGGTACTCGAGTAGAAAGCCCTCCGGAAGGTTCAGTCCCAGTGCGAGAGCCTTCAGTATATTCAATTCTGCCTCACGGCATGTCTGTGAGTGAATACTGTGAGAAGAAAATTCTTCAGCGCTCAGTTCATGCGAAACATCTTCACCCAGAAGAAATTAAGGCAAGCATTCCTAAAACCAGGCAAGGCATCCTCCGGGAGCCAGATGTTAGGCTGGACGATATCGTCCTCGCGGCCGCTCTCGAAGCTCTCCTTTACGTCAGGAGCTTTGCCTCGGATCTTCGCCAGTTCAGCGCTGTCGTATACATGCTGAGTGACCTTCTCCGCGCCAGGGGCGGAATAGCCTACGGATATGCATGAACTACGTAGTCTACAGTTGGCCATGGGGCAAGATCACCCACCACGGTGATGCGTTCCAGATGACGGGTGAGGCGCAAGCATTTTGATATCTTGAGGCAGTGAGAAGAACTTCTTGGACTGCATGCACAGAAGTAAGTTAGTCTGTAATGCCTAGGCTGTCGCTTTACCCTCACCCAGTCGAACATACTCTGAACCTTGTCCTGCGAGATACCATGGTTGACCAGATACACGAACCCAGTATCTTGGAATGACTTGAGCATTGCATCTGCGACTTCCTGCTTCTTGGCACCGTTCAAGAAGGCGCCGAAATCTATGACAGAAATGCCATGTTCATCGCCCATCCTGACGTCTGCCATGGTGGAGGGGTCTCTGACTTCAAGAGTAGCGGAGTAAAGGTAGAGAAAGGCGTAATCAGCGCTCAGCTTCCGCACGCTTGATATACATTCTTCGAACCACGAGGCGAAGGAAGCAGCTTATGCTTTGTCAACTTGGGCCGCACGTCCGATGAATTCGATACTCGCAGACTAGCCACTGGTTATTGAATTAGGTGCTCTGTCACTGCAGCTCCAGATAATAGCGAATAGCAGGAATGGTGTTACCCGTGTTGTGCCCGTGGAGCGTTGGATCAACCAGCGGTGAACGAGACGCGGTGTCTCTGGAGGCTTTAGTGGAACTCGGGAGTCGGTGGGGTCGGGCCGGGTGGACAGTCATCAGCAGATCGTGGAGATTCTTAGCTTCGTCTCTTAGACTCTCGTCGATGTCGCTTATTCCACAGCTCGCTCCACGCATGATGCTCCTTACGAGAATAATTTTCTTGGAAACCGAAATCAAGCAAAAGAGTGATTTACTTAATTCCAACAATTGGTGATTGCCCTCAGGCTCTGAGGCTCCGACTTACTTATGCCGTGCGTATACTTCCCAGTGCAACGAAGGGCGTAGACTGGTTCCTGGTCACATGATGGTATACTTATAGCGTACGATGTGGCAATTGGGTGTGTGCTAAACATATGGAGACGTGGACATTCCAAGTGTGCGATGCACTCATCCTCTCGTCTGAGCTGTCGCTCCGCCGAAGTGAGTGCCCACTATTCTACGTCTACTGTAATCCAATTGCGCACCAGAACGGATGGATAGCGAGCTTCTCCAAATCCCACTGTACCGGACGCTTTAGTTCCCGCTGCTTCATGGGTTCTAACTTCTGGGATCACTCACTACTTTGCCCGATGTGTAGAAGGGATCTTTCGTTACGATATCCTTCACAGCCTGCAGACTCTCCGCCTCGATGACTATAAGGGACCCCACCATCACTTGCTTAGCATTTGGGGAGCCGAAAGAGTCATCGGAGAGAAGCGCGCCTCCCAGCTCTGCCATCATGGATCATTAGCTAGTCGATGATTCCACACTCCCGAAAGTGCTCACTGAAGACGCCGTTGTTGATATAGTCGCAGGCTGCCTTCATATGCGCTTCCTTAAAGGCTTCCCGATGACCCGGTGTATCCGGATCGGTCTTGTCAGGTGCGTACACGACGAACTTATGCAAGGTGGGGCTGCCGGTGGACCACTTCCGTCTTACAAACCATAATCAAAATCTCGGGAATCCTCCGCTCCAACCATTGAGAAAGCAGGAGCCGCAGTCGGAAATCGGGATATCACCGTGGGCATCAACGTATGGACCAGGCCAGGTCATGCTGAGTCCAGCATGAGAACTGAACGTCTGAACTAAGCCCGATCCCGGCCGAGACATGCTAAGTCTATATAGTCTTTCCGTAAAATATACCATCCGTGGACTCAAGGTGATGCCCAGCAGGGCCATTCTGAGTGTGCCGATAATGCACAGGGCTGACCATGTGCCAAGTAAATTATGAGCACATTCACAATGCTCTCCTCGTGTTCCGTGTGAGGATAGATTGAGTGCATCTTGCGTGCATTTAGAATGTCCCGGGTGAGTAACTATTTGCTGGCCCTGACGTGTCGTCACCATGTGCCGTCTGAGTACATTCAAGAACCATTTAGGATAGACCCAGGCTTTGCCTGCCAAGTGCATCATGTCTGTATCAGACGTCCATTTAAAATAGGCTTGTAATGGACTTGATGTGTGTTCAGGATGACCCCGAGTCATTTTATTTTGAATGGACCCACGGTACACCACAGTCAGCCCATGGTGAGTGGATGTCGAGGCCATTCAATATGACCACAACCTGGACTCAGCCTTATTCTCGCCAGAGCATG